>LNAC01000150.1:216994-300169 GCA_002007465.1 Ailurus styani | reverse complement strand
CTGAGCGAAATAAGTCAATCAGAGAAAGACAATTATCATACGATCTCTCTGATATGAGGAACTTGAGGGGCAGGGCGGGGGGTCGTGGGGGGCAGGGAGGGAAAAATAATGAAACAAGATGGGATGGGAAAGGAGACAAACCATAAGAGACTCCTAATCTCACAAAACAAACTGAGGGTTACTGGGGGGTGGGAGGGTAGGGATAGGGTGGATGGGTTATGAACATTGGGGAGGGTTTGTGCTGTGGTGAGTGCTGTGAAACATGTAAGCCTGATGATTCACAGACCTGTACCCCTGTGGCAAATAATGATAATAAAAATAAATTTAAAAGGAATAATTAAAAAAGGGAAAAATACTCTTTTTGAAAAAAATACTCTTTGTAGGACGCTTTTATAAGGAAAAGGTGGCTTTAAATATAAGGTCTCGCATTGCAAACTGTTGGGAAATGGAGAGTTCTGGATGCTGGAGAAAATATTTACTCTCCTTTTACCGGAATATCTCCCTTAGAGTTAGCAAAAGGAGGACTTTTCCTGATTTTATATATGAGTAGAAGTCTTCTAAGATTTTTCTCAGTGGTATAATCTGTGACCTGAAAAAAGGAAGCAAACCTTCTCGATGAGCTCGATGCAGGCAGCCAGGTCCATCCCGAAGTCGATGAACTCCCACTCGATGCCCTCCTTCTTGTACTCCTCCTGCTCCAGCACGAACATGTGGTGGTTGAAGAACTGCTGCAGCTTCTCGTTGGTGAAGTTGATGCACAGCTGCTCCAGGCTGTTGAACTAGGTGTTGCAAAGAGCAAGGAGTTTGAGTGAGTCTGGAAAATCCAGTGGGGATCCAGCAAAACAGACACAACGTGGAAGGGCCTTGAAAAGGTCATTTATTTGAAAACTCACATCAAAGATCTCAAAGCCGGCGATGTCCAACACCCCGATGAAGTACTGCCTGGGCTGCTTGGTGTCCAGCTGCTGGTTGATGCGGGTGACCATCCACAGGAACATCTTCTCATAGACGGCCTTGGCCAGGGCACCCACCGCATTGTACACCTTCGTGGACAGAGTAGTGACTGTTGGTGCTACTGAAGACATGCTGTGAAGGCCTGGGACGGGTGTCATTCATTGAGGTCATACACTCACCTGCTGCACAGTCTGGCCTTTAGTGACATACTCGTTGCCAACCTTGACCCTGGGGTAGCAGAGAGCTTTGAGCAGGTCAGCAGAGTTCAGACTCTGGAGATAGGCCGCCTTGTCAGCAACTGCAGAGACACAATTCAGGCACCCTGCATAACCTACTGTGGGTTCCACAATTCATGAGGGCAGAGTGATGAGTGAACCATTCTACAGAAAGTCTGTATGGGGGTGAATTTGCACACATTCATCAGAACCTCAGCTCTAAAGAAGACATGAATTTGGAATGAGCTTTTTGTCTGTATTACCTTCAGTGCCATCTGGCTCGGCCTGCTCCTCACGCTGCTTCTGCTTGAACTTCATGTTCCCATAATGCATCACAGCCCCTGTGAGCTTGTAGATGGAGACTCTTTCATCAGAGGTGAAGCCCAGGATGTCAATAGCACTCTACCAGGAAGGATGAGAGGACAAAAGGGCAGAAGACACGAATTTAGTTAGGAGAATTATTTTTTAAAGATTTTATTTATTTATTTGACACAGAGAGAGATCACAAGTAGGCAGAGAGGCAGGTAGAGAGAGAGGGGGAAGCAGAGTCTCCGCTGAGCAGGGAGCCCAATGCAGGGCTCGATCCCAGGACCCTGGGATCATGACCTGAGCTGAAGGCAGAGGTTTTAACCCACTGAGCCACCCAGGTGCCCCTAGTTAGGAGAATTTATACCAATCCTTAACCACACCTATAGAGGACTTTTATTCTCATGTCCCATACATAATGGACTTAAAAAAAACTGTATAGGTAACTTACATCTGTGGCCATCAGCTCTTCTTGGTCATCAATGCTGGGGACACTGATCTCCCCTTGACTGACAAAGGCATAGTCATATGGGTTGGTGGTGATCAGGAGCATTTCTGGGTACATAGAATTCAGAGTGTATGTTTTACATTACAAGTTGTTAATAAAATGATTAACTTCTAGCTTATAAATTTAAGCTCCTTACCAATTAGGTCTGGCTTCTTGTTAGACATGATCTGATAGAAAATGTGGTAGCTTCTTTCCGCCTTCAGCTGGAAAGTAACTCTAGACTTCTCCAGAAGATCTGCAATGAAAAGTAGACATTGGTCAGGGGAAAAAAAAATTATAAAGTTCTGAAGTGATTTTGGAATTTGGGATGATTAACTACAAAATCTCACTGGCCCGTTGAGATATCAGCTGAATGTTGTGCCTCTACAAACACCATTATAGGTGCTCTTGCCACCTCCAGAAGGAAACTTAAGCATGCCTGGACCAAGACATAGACATTGCTCATGCAGAAGACCGTTGACATTTGGGATATAATTGATTCTTGAGAACCCCTCCCTCCTCAGGGTCTTTTCTCACTTTATAATAGAGGGACCACTAAAAGCAACATTTATCAAGTCTCAGACTAGGAAGAAATCACCTATCCTCAACCTGAAGGCAACTCATTTACCCTAGTGTTAGTGTTTTCTTCGAGAAAGCTGAAATCCATTCTCCGGCTGGAATATCTCAGACAAGCCCCATGGCTCCTGGCCGTTCCTACAGAATCATTAGTTCATGACTGGGACAAAGTACACTGTGGGCTATGGATAAGACTGGCATTAACCACGGGCATGCTTGGCAGCAGACTGGCATTTCACAGGCTCTGGGCTCAGCGGGAGCTGCAAAATGTTCCTCCAGACCATCATTTGTCATTCTTGGATTCTGTTTAGGAGGTCCTGTTACTCACATGTTTCAATATCAGCAGAAGCCAGTTTTCCCGTGGTACCGAAGTGGATCCTGATGAATTTACCCTTGCAAATAAAGATGATGATGTTATATACAAAACTTGAAGCACTCAAGAAAAATGAGATGGAAATGATAATTCAAGCATGCTTTCTCTGGCATGGGAGAGCTGAGAAGATCCCTCTGTGACCAGGAGACTTACAAAGCGAGAGGAGTTGTCATTCCTCACGGTCTTGGCGTTGCCAAAGGCCTCCAGTAGGGGGTTGGCACTGATGATTTGATCTTCAAGGGTCCCCTGCAAAGGCCAGGATGGTCCTCATCTCTGGGGCTCCAGACTTCCTGAGAGCCCCGAGAGTCTTGAGTCTGACCCCAGGCCCACCTGCATTTTGCCAGAGGTAGTTTCCTCCTTCTTCTTGTCCCCAGTGACTGCAATTGTTGCAAAGTACTGGATGACACGCTTGGTGTTCACAGTCTTCCCCGCACCAGATTCTCCGCTGTCAAACAGAGACCAAACATACGCAAGAAATTAAGCTATGTGACAAATGAAAGAACCTCCATCATCAGCTTTTACCACTTTATGCATCCATCTTTATAGGTCTTTGTCAGTTTCCCACCACTCTTTCTCTTCTAGAGCTCATATTATTTCTGTTATATGAGCTCTGTAGCTCATATTATTTCTGTTGCTTTGTACTGACAAGAAGTAGGGGAATTCATTCATTAATCACCTAACACATATTTCTTGAAAATGTGCCAGACTCCGTTCCAGGTGCTGTGGCCTGGACTTGAGGAGTCCAAAAGGCAGCCACCCAACAGCTATGTGGGAAATGAAACTGTAAGAAGCAACGAATGTGTTCCTCAGTTTCCTTAGACTAAAGACATGGTTCAAGTGAAGTCTTTGAAGGACTAGACATTTCTCAAGTAGGCCTTAGAAAATGGGCCACTGGGAACATTCCCAAATAGCTCAATGTTCAGAAGGCTGTATGTTGTTTGCTGCCATGTAGCAGATCTTGGCCATGCATAGACAAAGGGTTTATAGCCCCTTTAACGCTTAGGAAAGCTCTGGGCAGCTTTTAAGACTGGACTAGCAAATGCCAAAGTTTAGGACATTGTTTTTTTACATTCTGATGCAGTCTAAACCCTACGACAAAGTACAAACAGTATCCACTTCCAGGCTGATCAGCATTGCTTCAGCATGGGAGCACTAACTAATTTCTTTTAGTTTGTCATTCTCCCAGTGTGAATAAAATGCTGATACGTCCCAGAGTAGTAATACATACGTGATTAAGATGGACTGATTCTCCCGATCTAGAAGAAAAACAGTGGACAATCAGCATCATACCAGTTACACAAACAGAACTTTCTATAGGGAAACACCTGGGGCTTTGAATATAAATGCTGTGTCATTTTAAATGGAGTTTTAAAATATATTATTGTAAACTTATATATGGTATTATTTTTTTTCTCTGTGAATTTGTTTTTTTTTGTTTTGTTTTTTAATTTTATTTTTATTCTTTGCCCAAGGGGTTATATGGTATTATTCTTAAACCTCTTAAGTTGAAGAGAAGTGTAAGATGCTGTTATATCTTAAATTCATCGAGGCTCTTAGTTAAGTGTGTCCTCCTGGTTTAAAATAGAGATCAGTACTTTCCAAAGCCAGACATATTCTGTAGTTGTCAGTTGTGGATTTCAGTAGCATACTCTGCTGATTCATGCATACAACTGAAAAATACAGAATATACAAAGGATTTGGACAGTAGTTTAGTAGGTTTAAATAGCGTTCATCAGGCCAAAGTTGAAATTGAGTTTCTAAATTAGTCAGTTGAACTCACGAAGTGGAAAAAAAAAAAAAAAAAAGGAGTATGGCCACAGCCCGTAACCCTAACTGTGATTAGTCTCCTGCCGAAAGTATGCTATCAGGTCAAAGAAGGATCGGGTGAGGAAGGTGCCTCAATCGGAACAAAAATCCTTGTAAGGGGGGAGGAAACAACAACTGCTGTTTCTGTGCATGTAGCCCCCAAATACCATCTTCATTCAAAGAGAGGTTATCTTCTCTGAGATGGTCTCTGATAACATTAGAGTTAACAGTACTCCAAAAAGCATCCAATTGGTAGTCAACAAGAAACTTAAGCACAAAAGGATTGAACGTCTATTTTTCGTTTCCATTCAGACACTATCATTCCACCGTTACTTAATATTAACTATTATTACTTAAATCTGTACCATAAATTATGTATTTCCAAGAAGGAGACTACAAGCAAGTTCAGTTTAAAGGGCTAGAGCAGAGGCGTGGCCTGCTCAGATCATGGGGGTGGGGTCTGGAGAGCTAGGTTTTAATTCCAGCTTTGACAGCATGTCCCTCTCTGTGCTTCAGTTACCTCTTCTGTACAACCAGGGGCTTGGATTAGATTATCTCCAAAGATCTATTTAGCCTTAACACTTTGTGACTCTAGGTGGTCAGATAATTTGTATGAGAAACACTTGAGCCACTCACCTGTCAGCATGAACTGATAGGCATTGTCAGAGATGGAGAAGATGTGGGGCGGGGCCTCCTGGCGCTTCTTGCCTCGGTAGGCTGTCACCACCTCTGCGTTGTACACCGGCAGCCACTTGTAGGGGTTCACGGTGACGCAGAAGAGGCCTGAGTAGGTCTACAGCAAAAAGAAAAAAAAAAGGAATATAATCATTTCATGGGGACCTTAATAATCTACTATGTTTCAAAACTGTTAACTAGCTGCCTGAGCAGAAGGCCATGAGAATGAACTCACGTAGATCATCCAGGCTGCATAACGCTCTTTGAGGTTGTACAGCACAGCGGGCTCGTGCAGGTGGGTCATCATGGCCATGTCCTCGATCTTGTCATACTTGGGAGGGTTCATGGGGAACACCTGATCATCCTTCACTGTCAGAGTCTGGTAAACGGGGAAGATAACCGTCCGGGTCAGTTGAGAGACCAAACACCAGAACTGATAAACCATGACCAGCCCCGGGGGCTCTACTCACCGCTCCAGCTTCGGTCTTCACCGTCACCTTCCCTCCTTCTCTGCTCTGGATGGTCCCTTTCACAAAGGATTCTTTGGGCTCCGCCACAAAGACAGATGTCTTGGCATCAAAGGGCCTATTCTGGGCCTCAATGCGCTCCTTTTCAGACTTCCGGAGGTACGGAGCCGCCTCCCCGAAAACGGCCATTTCCTGGTCTGAACTCATGGTTGCTGAACTCAGCCCAGTCGAAGACCCTGCCCGGAAGGGAAAGAAAAGATATTCTAGAAATTCAGATATTTGACGTCACATTTAGAAGAGACATTTTTGATTCACTGAGGAGCTGAGTGATTAGCACTGTGTTCAGTGTGACCACATACCTCCCTGACTTGGCTGGAGATGAAATGTCAGTGTTCATGTTTTGTGCCAAAGCTGATAGGTATTTAGTCGGGCATTTGCAAAGAGACTGTGGTTTCTGGCTCCCATGCCATATGATATTTTAGCTGCTTTCTCTGTTTTATTTGGTATGCAGGTCAATTTCTAGATGCGGCCTGTGATTAGCTGATACAGAACACAAAGCTAAGATGATGGCAGGGCATCCTCCAGCTCTTGCACTGAGAGCTCTTATGTTCCAAATGGATTATAAACACCTTGCAGGCAGGGAACACTTTTCTCTCAAGGCATCCTTCATGCCTCTTAGGATACATGCTGGGTACAGGAAAGGGTTCAAAGCTGGCTCCGTGAATTAAAAGTACAATAGATTTATGTGGTGAAAATTGCAGGAACTATTTTGTATGTAGTAAAAATCTTTTCATTATAGATTTGGATTCATTATAGATTTACAAACGCTACCTGATAAAGGAAAGCAGAAATGTAGGGAGCTTTGCTTTACATTGTTTTGTTAAAAAAAAATTCTATTTTACATCAGTTTCTCTTATTTCCATACTTTTGACAAATTTGGCTTTTTGACTTGTCTTTAATATTTCTCAAAGACATTATAAAATATTATTGTCCATTTTCTTGCTTTATTACTGAGATTCTCATAGAAATTTCACAAAACTTTCTTTTCAAGATCCATCCATCTCTTGCCACTTTAATATTCATTAATCCTGTCAATGATCAGAGGTAATTTGTTTTACAATAATAAAGATTTTTTTTCCAGAAAAACTCAAGCACTTGTGTAAACTTTTCTACATGTTCCCATTCAGACTGCAGTGATTTGGATAACACAGAATGATTTGTCTTGATGAAAATGCTCATAATCATTTTTCATCGCATTTAAAATTTTTTTCCATTTTATAGACTGTGAAACAACATGCGGATTTAAGCCACTTTCCCAAGGCGCAAGGACTCAATTCATTCAGACAGCATCTCAGGTTTTGTTTTGTTTTTTTATAGCATATGGTGCTGAAGAAAATCTATAATATAGGAAATTTACATTTTCCCTATAAATGAATAATAACACCAAAATGTTGTATTGCATGTTGTAAGGTATTTAAAAGACAGACCACAGTGCTAAAAATAGAAAAAAATGTGTATAAAACTAAAAATTCTAAGAAAGCACTTTCACGTATTGCCGAGGATATAAATTAATGAGAACGGGTTTCTAAAGTCGCTCTCAGAATTTTTCAAGGGAAGCATGACCAGCCATGAAATGAAAATGCTTTCACTTTATAACCCCCTGAGCACTCTCCAACCACTGTGGAGGATTTCTTGCACCCTGTGAAGAATGAGAAAAAAAAAAAATCAGTATCTTACCTTAGAAATGCAACCTGGAAGTGGGTCAGAACTGTAAGAAAAAGAGCAAATTTCTTCTGGTTAGACTCTAACCATCCCCAATAAGAGCGTAATTCTTAAGTGAGGATCAGGAAATGGCTGGGACAGTGAACGAGCTAATTAAAATTGCTGCGGAGTACTTCGGCGGCTCTCTGGAAGGGCTGCCAGGGCGAGCGGGAGCCAGGACGTGGGGCATGCCTGCGGGCGCCCAGACAGAGCCCTGTCCTCACACACTTACCTTGAAGCTTTAGGAGGAAAGACAAGTCATACCCATTCCAAGGGGACTTTTATAGGGTCAAATATGGAAAACACGTAGCCTCCTCCTCTTTCTTAAAACGTATTTGGCAAAACATGTCTTTGGCAGTGAAGGTCTCTAGGCATAATTCCCCTCATATTAAAGATGTTTGGATATAATTAGAAGTATTTCCTCTCTAGGGGCGCCTGGGTGGCTCAGTGGGTTAAAGCCTCTGCTTTCAGCTCAGGTCATGATCTCAGGGTCCTGGGATCGAGGCCCGCATCGGGCTCTCTGCTCAGCAGGGAGCCTGCTTCCCCCTCTCTCTCTGCCTGCCTCTCTGCCTCCTTGTGATCTCTCTCCCTCTGTGAAATAAATAAATAAAATCTTTAAAAAAAAAAAAAAAAAAGAAGTATTTCCTCTCGCATTTGGTTAAGTATATGAATCAATCTCCTATTAATAATCCGAGAGGTTGGCCACGTGAAAGCGACCTGGCTTCGGAATAACGTAAGGTGGTGTTTCACAGAGGGCTACGTTCCCCAGTCCCCGCAGTTTTGTGGCCGCCGCCGTTTCCGCGAGTCGCCTGCGTGCGAAGTCTTTTCAGCTGCCCGCACAGCTGCAGATGCTAGACTGGGACGGGAAGTCGCTGCTCTTTACCAGAGCGTTAGAAAAAGACCGTCCGTTCCTCCCCAGAAGGCGTGATTTTGCCGGGGCGGGGGCGGGGGGCAATGTACTGTGCTTTGTCAAGGGTGCTTGGAAATGTGATTTGAAAACTTGCTTCAGGAGGAGCAGCCGCACACAGCTGCTTCTGTTGCCTCTGGTCAGCGGCCCCCCCATTCATTGTTAGACCAGACCGCTCCCACTTCAGGCATGCTCCGCGCTGCTTTGCCGGGCCCAGCTGCGATGCCCTGCTTCTCTCGCTTTGGAAAAATGCAAGCTGCTTGTGAAATCCTTGTTTCCTCTGTGAAACTCAGCATAGGAAAATATTGGCAAACAGGGCATTTCTGTCTAAATATGCAGGGTCCAGAGCTTCTCCATCAGCTGTCCATGGTCTGCATTTCTCATTTGGCTTACAAAGGATCCCTGAACATTGTTTTCTATTCTAATTTTTAATTTTTTAAAAAACGATATGATTTATTGTCTCTTGTCTTGGGTCTCTCTATGTCAGCCCTGTCTGTCTGGGACGGAGACCAGATTTGCTTCATATCCCCTATTTTGCAACAGTTCCTATATTATTATACATACATTTCAATCAATTTAATGAAATAGATCACCTTAGGAAAGCAGATATCTGGAGATACTGGTTGTAATGGTCACGTGATATTACTGCCTGGAAGGGACCATCTAACCCATATTCCTCATTTGAGTACGAAAACAGCTGCGTTCGAAAGAATAGAAGAGAGTGACCACAAATCACACAGCAGCCTAGACCCGGGGCATCTGATTGGCACGGCAGCCCAGGGTGCTTGCTGCTACCAGTCTTCTGCCCGGAGTAGATTAAAGTCATCAGGAAGGGGCTTCCGGGAGACATGCATCTGATGGGAGCCTTCCTAGCCAACCCTCAACCTGCTTTGTGACCACAGGTATAGCACTTGACTTTCTTACAAGTCCATGTTGTTTTTTCTCCCCCCCTGCCCCCGCCACGTCCATTTTCTTTAGCAGGCATCTGAAAAATGTGGGCGACGCTTCTCAGGAAGAGAGGACATTTTCATAATGTTCTCAGTAGGACTTGATAGGAATTTTAAGATCTCCTTTTGACCTGTGCTAGATAGGTTTTGCAGTAAGCTCGTTATAAGACATTGTTTTTTGCTTACTACTGCCAAGTTAGGAGGCACTTCAGCATTTATAGTGTGATGTGGAACAAAGTGAAAGATGGGCCATCAGGGAGAAGGGTGATCCCACACCCTTCCTTGGGCCGGTGGGACAATGGGAATCCTAATTACTTGCTAAGCTGCTCCCACGTGTCTGATGTAAGTCATTCTCCCACTGTGCAATTTAAACCCGTGTACTCTTGCTCTCCATTCAGATGGGTAGTTACCGCTTAGCTTTTCCTTTTTACTGTCCAGGAAGGTTATACTTTGGGCTATGCACCTCAATGGAATCCAGTTCAAAAAATCTTGATCATCTAGGAAAAGCTCTCTGAGTTATTCAGATTGCTACCATTTCTGGGTTTTGCACCAAAGTCATACCGATGGTTGTATGTGTTGAATTTACACCCGAGTTATCTATTTTAGTACTCCTATTTTATGGATACTTCGGATAATTTATTTTGGCCCTTCACTTGATTATGAAGGCAGCCATCAAGTCTGGAAACAGAGGCTAATAAATAGCTTGTTGTTATTACATTGTAGTACATAGAATAATATTCTCTTGGCCCCAGACATGAGAGCCACCTTGTAGCTTTCATAGGGAGAAAGGACACATCTCACTCATGTTATACCCATTACCTCCTGTGTGTTCTCTGACTATATGGGATATGGATATTCATGATGAAAATCTTTATGGGCTATTAATAATACTTTGGATTTGTATTCTTGATAACATCAAGGAGAAGTAATGATATAGTTTAGTCTGAATCCCTTATTTCAGAATATAACCAGTGCCATTTTTTGCATAGACCTGGAAAATTAAGTACATGTCAGGGGGGATCAGGAGCTTTCTAAGATCCTGTTATGCTGGTATTAAGCGAAGGTTAGAAAGAAGAGGTGACTTCCAGATTCCTTCCAGAACGTACTTTCCTAATAGGCGACAGTTTTATACTCATAAGTATTCCTGTAGACTCAAAGTAAAAGTGAATAATACTTCTTAGTGGCAGGTTGAGGGTAATTGTTTGATAGCCTTATGATTATTCTAGCTTGGACACCACTTTAAGAAAGACCAGTCTAAGGATGTTGTTTGCAAAATACCCTGTGCTCTTTATTTCCTTGCAGTAGGGTAGAATGGACAATAGTTACAGAGGGAAATGACCAAAGACTTCACATTTTGTGCCGCTCTTCAGTCATTCCATATCATCCTGACATGATCACTCTTCACTTATGACTTTCGTGTGAACCTCCCGGCTCTTCACCCGTAGCTTGTTGACCTGGGACTCAGCAATGTCAGCCCGTTCACTTATGACTTTCGTGTGAACCTCCCGGCTCTTCACCCGTAGCTTGTTGACCTGGGACTCAGCAATGTCAGCCCGTTCCTCGGCCTCCTCCAGCTCGTGCTGGAGCTTGCGGAATTTAGCAAGATTAGTGTTGGATTGTTCCTCCTGAGAATAAAAATGGAATTGTAAGGAACCCATACTGTGCATCTTTGTAGACTCTGTGGGCTTTTTTTAAAAAAATTTTATTTATTTATTTGACACAGAGAGAGAGATCACAAGTAGGCAGAGAGGCAGGCAGAGAGACAGGGAGAGGAGGAAGCAGGCTCCCTGCTGAGCAGAGAGCCCGATGCGGGCCTCGATCCCAGGACGCTGAGATCATGACCTGAGCCGAAAGCAGAGGCTTTAACCCACTGAGCCACCCAGGCGCCCAGACTCTGTGGGCTTAAGGGAAGAAAGGAGTTGGTATCTGTGGAGAACTTAAAATACCCATCAGGGAACATTGTTGTCTTACCATCTCCTGGATTTTGGTTATCACTGGAGTGAACATTAGGATTTATTTGGGGCTTGGTGTCCCATAAATAATTGCATACCTATTTTTGCAACAAAAACCTATTAAAAGGTATGCACCACAAGAAATCAAGAAAAGAATAGAAGAGCAGAGAAGGCAAGAGTACAGGGCACCTGGATGACTCAGTTGTTTAAGTCTCTGCCTTCTGCTCAGGTCATGATCCCGGTGTCCTGGGATCAAGTCCCACATTGGGGTCCCTGCTCAGTGGGGAGTCTGCTTCTCCCTCTACCCTTCCCCCCTGCTGTGACCTTTCTGACTCTCTCAAATAAATAAAATATTTTTTTTAAAGGCAAGAGCACTGAAATCTTTCTTCTTGTTAATGCTTGCTATAAGATGACCGTGGGTTCAAAGTAGATATTCTATATCATATTAAGGATGAATTTCTTAAAGGTCTTTTTAAAATGAAATAATGTTGAATTTTATATATCATTTTGAAACATTTCAAAACCATCATTTTTCTCCCATTTTGGATGTAATAATTCTACTGGCAAATTCCCTAATAGTAAGTAATCATTACATTGAAGGAAATAACCATTCAGTCACCGATGGACAGTCCCCTTAATAAAGGGTTTCAGAGACTTCTTGTTTATCTTTGCTGAAATCACACTCATGAGCAAAACTGCCTTTAGTTCCATCCTCCGCCCCTCCCCCCCCATTCTCTCTTGGACACATTTTGGTATGAGGGTTACATGAGCTTCTTAAAATGATTTGGAAAGCTTTCCATCTTTTCCCATGCTCTGGAATGGCTTACATAGCTCAGGGATTATCTGTTACTTGAAATTTTGAAAGACCTGTCTGGACCTGAGTCCATTTTCAGAAGTAATTCTCAAATAAGTTATTCAGCCAACTTAGTAAATTATGACCTTCTATAAGAAATCATCAATCTCAGAGATTTCAACTTTGTTGCCAGATTTATATTTTACATTAAAAAATAATTTTCTACTTGTATGGTTTGTACCCTTTCTCCTTCCTTCTTTTCTTTTCTTTTTGCTTTTATTTTCTTTCTTTCTTTCCTTATCTCTGTGCCCAATGTGGGGCTTGAACTCATGACCCTGAGCTCAAGAGTCACATTCTTAGGGCCCCTAAGTGCCTTAGTTGGTTAAGCATCTCACTCTTGGTTTTGGCTCAGGTCATGATCTCAGGGTCATGGGGACTGGGCTCCCACACTCAGCCTGCAGTCTGCTGGAGATTCTTTCCCTCTCCCTTGTCCTCTCCCTCTGCTCCTCCCCGTGCTCACACTCTCTCTCTTTCAAATAAAATCTTTAAAAAAAGTCACTTACTTGGTCTTTTGACTGACCCCGCCCAGCACCCCTCTTTCTCATTTCTAATGTGAGTTTGTATTTTCTTTCTCTTTTTCCTTGATTAAGCTAGTTACACATGTATTTATTTTATTAACTCCCCAGAAATGATCAGATATTAGTAAAATTATATTAGAAAATAGTATACTCTAACTTATCAATTTCTACCTTTATCTTCAGCAGTACTTCTTTCACTATTATTTTGAATTTCTTTATTGGACTGTCAATTTTTAAAAAATTTTGATTCATAAAGCAATGAATTGTCCTCCAAGGACAGCTTTGACTACATTTTTTAGGTTTATAAAAGTAGCATCTTCCTTGAAATTTTATTTATAATTAATAATTATTCAGTAGTTTTTTTCTTTCCAATTTAACCCAAAAATTATTTAGGAAAATTAGTTTTTTAACATTTAAGCATTTGGGAATTTGTGTTTATATTTTCTAACCACTTTACAATTTTATCACACTATATGACTAGGGAATGTGGCCTTCATTATTTCTTTGAGGTTTCTTTGTGGATTGAAAATTTACCTTTAAAATCAAGCTATTAATATTAAAAACAATAAGCAATAAGTACAAAAATACGCAAATGTTTTTAAGAAGTACAGCCTTCTAAAAAGCAAATGGCTTATTTACTACAAGGAGTGGTGAATCTAATTATTTGTTCATTAGCTTTTCTTAACAAGGGACTTCTCTCTTCCCTTCCATCTTAAGGATACTTACAGCCTCCTCAGCTTGTCTCTTGTAAGATTTCACTTTGGCCTGAAGTTTATCTACCAAATCCTGAAGTCTGAGAATATTTTTCCGATCTTCTTCCGTCTGAAAGATAATAAAAACCACAGGGCCTTACTTCAAAAGCACTTGACTGTTGTTTCATTGTATGAGTGTTTCATGTATGTATGGGGAGCACGTAGCTCATCAAAACCATTGCTGTACCTGGTAAGTGAGTTCCTTCACTCTTCTCTCGTGTTTGCGCAGACCTTTCACAGCTTCCACATTACGCTTTTGCTCACTCTCAACCTCTCCTTCCAGCTCACGCACCTGCAAATAAGTAGGCTCTTAAGAACTTTGAACTAATAAGGCACTGAGAGGAAATGGAATTAGACAGAGTTTGAGAGACCCACCCTGGCCTCCAGTTTCTGGATCTGCTTCTTCCCACCCTTCAGAGCCAGCTGCTCAGCCTCATCCAGACGGTGCTGCAGGTCCTTCACCGTCTGCTCCATGTTCTTCTTCATGCGCTCCAGGTGGGCGCTGGTGTCCTGCTCCTTCTTCAGCTCCTCGGCCATCATGGCCGCCTGATGAGCAGTAAAACAAAACCAGTTGAGGGAGCTGAGCTAGCACATCAGGATTCAAATGTGGCCATTATGGCATTGCCCTCTGCTCACATCAGTGATGGCCTTCTTGGCCTTCTCCTCTGCGTTGCGCGCTTCCTGGATAATGTCTTCCATTTCTCCTTGCATTTGGGAAATATCTGTCTCCAGCTTCTTCTTGGTGTTGATCAGGCTGGTATTCTGTTTAAAAATAAGTTACAGGTTTTTTTTATCATGTTACCAAGGTACTCATTGGTAGCTATTTTTAAAAATAATTGCAGATCAAAATGTACAAGTCAGATGCCCTTCAATATTAGTTTGTCGTATTCTATATACACTATGTGGTATACAGTAAATAAAATAGAAATGTTATAGAATATTCAACATCTTCAAGGACACAGTCCATAATTAGACCAAATAGCTCTATAATTTTGTAACTGCCATTTACCAGTGAGACTATTCACAGGGTCAAAATTTTAACAGATGTTCAAACATTCCATATCTCCAAAATAAAAATGCCAATATTGATAACAAGGGTCAATAAAGATACAAACACAGGAGAATATGGGCAGTTTTAGAATATTTTAGGAAGTGAATCAATAATTTATATAAAATAAAACAATAAAAGATCTCTCAATAATACAGTGAAAACTCGGTAGAAGTATAAAACCTGGCTGTTATATAAAACACCTAAGTTTAATGGTGAGTTCTGTGAAATATGTAAGCCTGATGATTCACAGACCTGTACCCCTGGGGCAAATAATAAAAAAAATTAAAAAATTAAAAAACCCCAAAACACATACCTAAGCTTATATTGTTTGGGACACATAAGCATTTACTGAAGGTAAATTCTTTGTGCCAAACCCTACCTGGGTGTGCAGGAGCTGGACGCGCTCGCTGGCGTCCAGGAGCTCCTGCTCCGCGATTTTCCTGCTCCTCTCCGTCTGCTCCAGAGTGGCCCTCAGCTCCTCGATCTCGGCCTGCAGCAGGTTGGCTCTGCGCTCCACCATGGCCAGCTGCTCCTTCAGGTCCTCCTGGCCCCGGAGAGCGTCATCCAGGTGGATCTGGGTGTCCTGTGGGATGAACGATCATTGAGACACCTTGTCCTCAGGGCTGCAGTCACCCCAACCACCTTGGGGCCATCTTTTGAACGCACTTACCTTGAGGATGGCTTGGGTGTTCCTGTAGTTCCTCAGGGCCTCTGCAGCCATGCGGTTGGCATGGTTCAGCTGGATTTCCATCTCATTGAGGTCTCCCTCCATCTTCTTCTTGAGCCTGATGGCATCATTCCTGCTCCTGATCTCCGCATCCAGCATGGTCTGCATCGACTCCACAACCCTGATGTGGTTTCTTTTCAGCTGGTCAATTTCCTCATCCTTCTCAGCAATTTTCCTGTCGACCTCAGACTTGACTTGGTTCAGCTCCAGCTGGATGCGCAGAATCTTTCCCTCTTCATGTTCAAGAGATGCCTTTAATGACAGCAAGGGGTGACATTAGCAGGGAATGGAAGCATTCAGTTTTTCTGCAAGCCTTTCTTTCCATTAATTTTGTGCTCCTTATATTTTTTTATTCGATCTGTGTGGGTGGGCCAGAGTCTTTTCTGACCTGATTTGTTTACAACGCACTATTGGACCTATACCTCTGCTTCCTCTAAAGCGGCCTGAAGTTCACACTTTTCTTGTTCCACTTGCTTCTTTATCTTCTCCAGTTCATGGATACGTTTCCCCCCTTCCGCAATCTGCTCCGTGAGGTCAGAAATCTCCTCTGTTGTTTGGGTAAAAGACAAGTAGAGATTTGATCAGACAAGGGAACAGTTCCCAAGGCATGAGTATTATTGTAAGCGAAAGGGACTCACGCTGCAAGTTTTTGTTCTCTCGTTTCAAAGTTTCCAGCTGATCCAAGGATTCCTCATAGGCATTCTTCATCTTGAACAGCTCAGTGCCGAGAGAGCGGGACTCCTTCTGGGAGGCCTCCAGCTCAGCATGGGTTTCCTCATACTTCTGTTTCCATTCTGCCAGGATCTGAAAAACCGAGAGGGGTTACCTGCTGGAAAGGACAGAGGAAGACAGTGGCGAGCAGGGGCTGCTGCACAAGTCACCTTGTCGAAGTTCCTCTGCTTCTTGTCCAGGGCGGCGCAGGCCGCGTTGGTTCTTTCCACGTCCAGCATGAGGTCCTCCACTTCATTCTGGAGCCGCTGCTTTGTCTTTTCTAGAGAAGCACATTTGGCGTTCACGGCTTCGACGTGCTCCTCGGCTGCCTGCAGCCGCTGGGCCAGCTTCTTCCTTGAAGGTTATATATGTTTGTAGAGAGGAGTGAACCAGAACAAGAATTAAGAGCTATTGGGGCACCTGGGTGGCTCAGTGGATTAAGCCTCTGCCTTCAGCTCAGGTCATGATCCCAGGGTCCTGGGATCGAGCCCCACATCGGGCTGAGCAGAGAGCCGCTTTCCCCTCTCGCTCTGCCTACTTGTGATCTCTCTCTGTCAAATAAATAAAATCATTTAAAAAAAAGAATTAAGAGCTATTGCCACTCTGAGAAGTATTGGAAACTTCATATGAAAAATATCCATTCATCCATTCAACAGATATGGATGAGCTCCTTTTATGAACCAGACACTGGATACACAGCAGTGAGCAAGGTGGAAAAAAGGGCCCTGACTCATGAAGCTTCCAAATGAGGACAAGAGAGGAATAATAGGCAGGTGAGAAAATACATAATAACATATTGCAGGTATAAATGCAATGAAGGAAAGTAAAACAGAGTAAGGGGTGGGCAGCTAGTCACGATATTCAGGGAAGGCCCCTCTGAGGAGGTACCATTTGAGTCAAGATCTAAAAAGTCAGAGTGAGCCAGAGGAAGAGTATTCCAGACGGAGGGACCAGCAAGCAGCAGCACTGAGGCCTAGCTATCTGGATAGTTATGTGTTCGTTACTCATTTCCTTAAGCAGATTTTAGCACAGGGGGGCAGGTACCATGTTTGTTTTACTCGTGTGTTATTATCAGGGCCTGATAGTCCCTGGCAAAGAGGAGCTAATTAGTGAATGTTTGTGGGCTAATGCACTGAAGATCGTTATCTTAATGATTCAACATGCAAAGTTGTCTGCACATTCTCTCTTATCTGCACACATACTTGGCCTCCTCCAGCTCCTCCGTGCGCTGGATGGCGTCCGTCTCGTACTTGGTCCTCCACTGGGCCACCTCGCTGTTGGCCTTGGACAGCGCCCTCTGCATCTCGGCTTTGGACTCCTGCTCCTCCTCATACTGTTCCCGCAGCAGGTCACAGTCGTGGCGGGAGGACTGCAGGGCGTGGGCCAGGGCGTTCTTGGCCTGTGGAGATGGTTACACCTTCGTTTACTGGGTATGTTTAATGCCTGAGTTTCAAAACCCTTTGAAAGTTGGTGTAAATGGACTCCAGTTAGGGTTAGGTCATACAAAAAGCAGTAAGTCTGACAATACTATTATTTACCTTTATCTCTTCTTCCAGCTGCCTCTTTAATTCCTCAATTTGTTGTGTAAATGCTTGTTTGCCCCTTGATAACTGAGACACCAGAGCTTCTTTCTCATCTAGCTGTCGTGAAAATTCACCTGATAGACGAAAGAAATGGCACCATTTTTTAAAGTAAAGAAACGATTTTGCAAGCCCACAGTAGAAATAAGTTTTAACTCTTAACTCTCCCCCACTGAGCACTCGAAAGATTGAATTCCATATGCCACCTTCATGCTTAATGTCAAGTTTCTGACATTCAAGTTTCTGGAAACTCATATATGAATCTGAACAAATAAATACAGCTGAAATCCGTTTTGTCCTCTCCATAACTAATTCTTTCTGGGTGTATGATAGTGTGCAAAACCTGGTTGTAGGAGCTAAGATACACTGAATTCTACATGGTCCCCTTCTGAGAAACAGGGTTTTCCATTGGCCATTCAGGAATCTGGTTCATTTTGACGTATAGAGACAGAAACTCGCTCTGCAACAGGAGTCCTGGGCTCAGGCTAGAGTGACTCCTAATCCCAAGCATCCACTCAGCGTGGCCGACTACTCCAGGCTTTCTGGGAGCAGAACTTGATTCAGTGTTATCAAAGTCTTTATCTCCAACTTTGTCCCCAAGTGACCTGGCAAGTAAGTTGAAAGTCTGAGCTGTTCAGTAAATGACACATGTTCTCAGCTGTTTTTATTAGGCTCTCCCGTTACCAAATCAGTTGTTTTTAACCACATCATCTTCATTCTTAGTGCCCAGAAGAGGAGAGTTACCAGATTCGGTCTGCAAGCGTCCCCTCTGGGTTGTCAGGTCGTTGATCAGCCGCTGCTGCTCCTCCTCCTTTGATTTCAGCTCACTCACTTGGTCCTCCAGCGTGCGGCACATTTTCTCTAGATTTCCCTGTGTGAGAAAAAGTAAAAGAAGGAAAAAAAGATATTTTACTATAATTTTAAAGTATAAATAAACATATAAATAAATACATAAAATAAAATATAAATCAACACTTTTGGCATAAAATCAAATTATCTCGTATGTAGTGTGATACACTAAAATTGTTTTCTTTTTATTTTGATTTCTGTCCTCAGTAAAAAATACATGTCGGGATTTTTAAAGAGCTAACTGTGAAGATCTGTGCCCTATTAACCCACAAAAATTTAAAGACTATGTTCTAAAATTTAAGATTTTGTAAGAATTACATGGTGTATTTTTCTAAAAGCATGTTTATAAATACTTGATGGCCTTTCTGTGCGGTGAAACTTGGCTTATCAGGTACTTGAGAATGTTGGAGACCTAGTTCTCCAACTGGAGCCTGAGAGACCGCAGGTGACCTTTGTTCAAAAGCTGGTCTTGTCGTTTGTTCATGGTGTGATGGGGGCAGTGTGCTTAACATCCTTGAATTTCAGTTTCTTCATATGTTAAGTGGAAATAATAGAAATACAAGTATCTTTCTTGCTTCTCTCCTATATTACTGTAAAAAAACAAATGACGTAATGTGTGTAAAGTATCCTGTGCAAACTATGATGTGTACATAAAGGATCATTGTCACTAATAACAATTTTCCAGATTCCGGTACCTTGGCTTTAGAGACTGTTTCTACATTACTGGCCAGGTCATCAATCTCCATCTTCATCTCGCTCTTCTCCTTCTCCAGCTTCTGCTTGACCCTCTGCAGGTTGTCTATCTGCTCCCCGAGCTCGGCCACGCTGTCCGCGTGCTTCTTCCTCAGGGTGGCCGCCGTGGCTTCGTGCTGCAGGGTGGCCTCCTCCAGGTCCCGGCGCATTTTCTGGAACTCGGCCTCCCGCTTCTTGTTCATCTCGATCTGGGCGGAAGTGGCCCCGCCGGCTTCCTCCAGGCGCTCGCTGATCTCCTCCAGTTCCCGGGAGAGGTCAGAGCGCTGCTTCTCTGCTTTGGCCCGGGAGGCCCGCTCTGCCTCGATCTCCTCCTCCAGCTCCTCGATGCGGGCCTGGGGGTGGTGAAAAGCACACACTTAGCTTCTCTGTGTCATAACTATACCTCTCTGAGCCAGACAGATAGAAATCTGAACATACTTGCAGCTCTTTGATCTTCTTCTGCAGCTGAATGCCAAGTGCTTGCTCGTCTTCAATCTTGCTTTGCAGATTACTCATTTCAAACTCTTTCCTTTTTGAAAGTAGCAAAAAAAAAAAGAAAGAAAGAAAGAAAAAAAAAACAACCCAATTGAGTTTATATCCACTCATTGAAAGCAAGGTCATAAGCAATTCTTTCACACTTACTTTTTGAGCTTTTCGTCAAGTTGTTGTTTTTCATTTTCAATGTCCATTATGGATTCTTGGGCCAACTTGAGGTCACCTTCAAGTTTCCTCTTAGCCCTTTCTAGGTCCATGCGAAGTTTCTTTTCTTGCTCCAATGACCCTTCAAGCTAAATATAAATAATGTTTAGCCTAAAGGAATGCTTAGCTTCCTTTTGAAGAAAATAATTTCTTTGATAATCTTAGGCTTACATCATCCACTTGCTGCTCTAGCTTGATTTTGGCCTTGGTCAGAGTGTTGACTTTGTCCTCTTCTGCCTGCAGGTCATCCAGGGTCTGCTGGTGGGCCTCTTGGAGGGCCTTCTTCTCCTTGGTCAGCTTTGCGATGGTTTCGTCCAGACCTGCCATCTCTTCTGTGAGGTTTTTCACCTTGAAAAATTAAAAAAAAATGATATCTGCTCTAAAGCAGCTTAGTAGGGTGGCAGAACCTCCATGTGGTAGAACAGAATATGATTCATACCTTGTTCTCCGTGGCATGCTTCTCCTTTTCAACCTTGGCCAGGGTCAGCTCAAGGTCGTCGATGTCTTTCTTGAGCTCTGAGCACTCATCCTCCAGTTTCCTCTTCTTGGCCGTCAGCTCGGCGTTGATCTCCTCCTCATCCTCTGCTCTCTCAGTCACCTCCTTGATCTTGGCCTCCAGCTGGATTTTGGTTTTAATCAGCTGGTCACATCTTTCCTCTGCATCAGCCAAGCCTTCAGCTTCCTTGAGTTGGAAACAAAATCAAAATTGGAAGGAAAGAATGAAATATTTCATGATGATAATATTGAAATCTCTGCTGTTGGTTCTTTGGATTTAGATTTTATGAACCACCTCCTGTGTGCAATCCAGGATACGTTGTGGGAAAAACAAATGACCTGTTCCTTCAGAATAGTATATTCTCTAGTAGATTAGAAAGCCTACCCTCCAAAGTCTGTCATGAATTCAGAAAGCATTTGTCATGGAAGAGATCAGAGAAGTTCTATTAGAGGTGGTTTCTTGAATAAAGTGACATTTGAGCCACACTTTAAGAGGCGGGCAGGATTTCATTTTGTAGAAATGAAGTCATTGGGGGATGGAGCAGGAGGAGAGAAGGCATTCCAGTGTGGAATTCAGGATGCAGCTGCTAATGAACTGCTTCTCTTTGTAGTACTGGAGGATGATTGTGCTTATGATATTTTTCGATATTCAAGTTGAGGCATAAAGTAATCAAGAAATTCCTGACAACCTGCTATGTCTCCAATTATGAGGGTTGGGAGTGGACAGAATATGAGCGAGAAACTGATAAATACATTCATCAGTGAGCCTCCATACCAGCCTTTGAATACATAAGAGTAAAATGTACTGTGTGCTCATGTAATGAATATAGTGGTATAGGACAGATTCTAAGTAATTCCCCAGGGACAAGAGAAGAGCATTCTAGATAGATCTGAAGGGGCTGGGTCAGAAAAACAGCTCTTTTTCCTTCTGCAATCTGGAAGAAAGAGTAATTACACTGCCCAAACTTGACAGAAGAAACTAATTTTAATCAGCAGGAGAAATATATGATTTTGTGTTGAGTAGATGATACCAGACCAATTCATTTCACTCTGAATGAAAGACAGTCTTATAAATTATATTTCAGAGTTTGGAGGCAGTTCTCAAATGTGCAGGAGTGAGCAGCGAGTGGGCTGGATGGAGGGGTGAGCTGGGAGCAGGCAGAGCATCTGGGGTGCCGAGGCAGTGGTCTGGGTACCATGGGGCACTGACTGTGCACATGGACTGGGAAGAGTGAATCTGAATTTTGGAGGTCAACGACAAACAAAAATTCTGTAAAATGTGATGGAAAACACTGACATCTGTCAGCTGTACATGTCGTGATTTAAAATTCCTGGACGTTGACAAGTTTAAGGAAGTTTCAGAGATTAAAATAATCAATTGCCATATGCTATCCTCCCCTTAATATTTCATTTGGGATGGTTTTATGTGAAAATCACTTTCAAGGACTGACTTCAAAGGGAAAAGAAGTCGTAAGTCCTGTGGTTCGATGAAATAGTGGAGAACGGGTGACAGTGGTCGGTTCTGCCTTATCACCCCAGTCCTGGTTTGGGTGATGAAGGGATACATGGACTGTACTAGAACCATCAGAGTGCTTTGACCTTCTCTTTCCAGTGAGTGTCCTCACACTGACTACCCAGCGCACCACCGCTGGTGGCCAGAGTCCGAGCGCTTGCGTCCCAATGAGCAGCACCCCCCATGACTCCACTACTTACAGCCTGAACCTGGAGCTGCAGGTCATTTTTCTCTTTTAAGAGAGTGACCATTTTTTCCTCCAGTTCCTTCCTTTTCGCCTCTGACTTGGCAAGCTCGTCTTTGGTTTTCTGAAACTCTTCCTTCATGGTGGCCATCTCCTTCTCGGTCTCCGCACTCTTGAGGAGCGGCTTGATTTTGAAGAAGAGTTTCATCCAGGGCCAGTGCTTGACGTTCATGAAGGCCCGGATGTTGTACTGGATGCAGAAGACGGACTCCCTGAAATTTAATTGATGCAAATTTGATACTGTGTGGATGAAGAAATGAGATGAAGTCTTGGCAGTGAGAGCTGGAAGTTCTGCCCCCACCGTGTGCCTCTCCTACCTTCAAAAGCACAGATGGAAGAAATTCTATTTTGGGATGATGGTCAAGGACTCGTTAATCACTCATTTCTCTACAACAGTGCCTCTCAGACTTTTGGTGTGCATAAGAATCATGAAGGACTTGATAAAATGCTAGTTCTTGAACATTATCCCCAGAGATTCTGTTAGAAGATCTGAGACGCGGTCTAAAATGTGCATTTGTAACAAGTTTGCAAGAGACACTGGTGATGTAGGTCTAAGGACCACCCTTTGAGAACTACTACTATCGATCAGTGCTCCTCAGGCTTTCCTTATGGAACACCACGAAGTGGTGAAAATCACTTTCAATACCCCTGAGGGACGAGGGCACAGAACAAAGGGATTCATTAAAAACAGAATTTCTATGAAAATCTCTGGTTTTGCCTTTTATGTGTTGTGTGAATTTTGTATTCTACTCTGTAATATTATCACATTAAAAAAACCTAATTTATTTAAAAAATTATCCTCCTATATAGGCAATTAACTGCCCAAATATATATATAGTGGATTATGACCATACTTACTATTTTTAATAAGATAGATTATAATAGAAAATATTAATATAACTACAGGATATAGAAATAAAATTTGTTTGATGTAAATTACATATATATTTACACACACACACACACACACACACACACGGATGTATATATGCCCATATAAAATGCATTATGCACTGTGAGTCCCATTCACATGCATTCTGCAGTTTGAGACACCTGGACCTTTAGATTTAGAACCCTGTCCCTGCATCAGATCAGATCACCAGAAAGCCACGTACCTTGGTGACATTGTATTAACTTACTGAAAAAAATCTTTCACAGATAAATGCCCTTAATACTTTACATCATAATAGCTTGATAATAGAAATGATCATATGGAAGAAGTTGTTTCTGCATCTTGTATAAAGTCACTGTTGAAAATACTCTCTGCTGTTCAGTTCAGTGTATCTAATTTAATGATCTACCCACTAAATTCAGACTGGTATATTTTTATACTGGTGTATTTTCTCTTATGAGATAAGAACTGCCCACGCCTTATGCTTCTCTCTCTCTCTCTCTCTCTCTCTCTCTCTCTCTCTCTCTCTCTTTAACCTGAACAGTCAGAATATGTTTCATGGTGATGATCCCTCCCTTCAGGTTTCTGGTATATGTATACCCCCACTTCATTATAGGACCCTTTATTCATTCTTGCTTATGTTTGTGGCCTTATCATATCTGGTTTATGCCAACTTAATGTGTTTCTGAAGCAGAAAGATGGAAATGAATAAATTATGTTTATACCTTCTCTCCACCATCTTCTGGTACTCCACTCTTGCCAAGAACCCTCTGCACCTGGCTTGGGTTCTAGTAATCAGCTGGGCCAGCTTGTCATCTCGCATCTCCTCTAGAAGCCCCAGAAGACCAGCTTTGAAAAAGACCTGTGTGTGGGAGGAGTTGCAGATCAGACACTACACATAAACTTCCTAGGGACATGGATCATGTCAGGTAGGATTTAGGGACCGTTACCTTGGTGTGACCAAATTTATACTGGGTGTGGTCAATGTCGATAGAGGCAAGAAGCTTCTCAGAAGCCTTCTTGCTGTCAATGAACTGTCCTTCGGGGATTGCACTTGCATTTAATACCTTGTATCTGTTTAAGTAAATACAGTTTTTTTAAAGTTGGTTTATGATGACATTAATAGCAGATAAACATTAAATGACCTGTTTAGAAAATCAGAGCTTTAAGGAAAAGTATCCGTCTTTGTTCTCAGGAAGGACTTTATATACATGGATGGTCAGGTGAACATCAACAGTTTTCATTCCATTCCATCCTCCTGCACAGTTGCAGACTTTCCTTTCTGTCTCATCGGACCTTGTTCTCAGGAGAGCATCCTATGATCCTGTTTGTATCAAGGTGTAGATGACCAATAAAATGTGACATGTTTTCCTGGCTAGACTCATTTGGTTTTTCTGATCCTGAGTCCCAGAAAGCAAATTTTTGTGAAGAATCGGGTAGGAAGGTCCACTTCAGGTAGGAGGAACTGTACTGATCACCCAAATACAGCCGTAATGGTCTTTGGGTTTTGCAACTGAAGTTCTCTGCCCACTCCACCAGACCCGGACTTAGAAGAGGCCAGCTCCCTGGAGCTGCCACCAGCCTCTTGTCCCTTTGCCTCCTGTTTGATTCCCAAGATGGACTTATCTAGGGAGGAGAAAGAGCTGCTGAGAAGCTGGTATTGTGACGTGGTTCTGGAAACCCTGGGAAACCAGTGTGTGAGGGAGAAAGGAAGTGACAGAAAATGACTCACTGGGAGCTCTGTACCTGCCTGGGAGGGTTCCTAACCTAACCGCCAACACCCATGTGACTTTGGGCAGGTAGCTTAATCTCTTGAGCCTCAGTTTATTCATCTATAAGAGGAGGTGTTGATATAGGTGTTACATATTACACGTGAAAAAATTGTAGTTCTCCTAATTACTGAAGTTAATGTATATATCTAGAGGCTAAGCCAGGAGCTCAAGTGCACTCCCAAGTCCAGAGTGCAAAATAGGTGGTATATCTGTATTTTAAAGGTGTTTTGAGGCTTATGATTTTTCACTCTTTTTTTGGTGGGAAATTAAACATGAATAGAGGCATATTTTTTCCACCAAATTGTTTGGTTTGCAGTAAACATATCTATACTAAACTTCAAGATGTACCGTAATTCAGAGAGTCTGACCTCTGTTTGAAGTCCGCGTAAAGGATCCTGCTTGGGAACCCCTTCCTGCAGATGCGGATCCCTTCCAGCACCCCGTTACACCGCAGCTGGTGCAGCACGAGTTCGTGCTCCATGGCCCCTAAGAGTATACATATTGATTACACTGCAGAGCTGTTGTTCTTGTCTTTGAAGGAAATGTGGCAGTCAAGCTTTGTGCCTTCACTCTAGAGCTTCTTACCTGGAGTTTTTGTTTCATTGGGGATGATGCAACGCACAAAATGAGGATGGGTACTCCTGAGGTTGGTCATCAGTTTGTTCAAATTCTCCTGTAAGGTCAGGAAAAAGCCCATTATCTCCAACTTTCACCACGACTGTAGGCATTTGGTGATGTCTATAAACTCGATGTTTATGGCTGAGTAGAATGACTGGTATTTCCATGTAAGGTACCTTGCTATCCTTCTCCAAAGATGTAGGTTTCTCCTCATTACCTCTTTGTCCACCTGAGTTGGCAGGAGTTACACATGTGAAGCAGCCTGACATAGGCCGTACTTCCTTCCTGGTCCATGGCCTCCCACATATAAGGCCTTTGCTTTCTTATACAAGATGGCCACACTTTCTTCTACCCAACTCCATAGTTCTCCAATGAGGACATGCAAGCCTGCACCACACTGGAGCTTTTTCTCATAAACATAGCTCTGCTTTCCAATGCAATTAACTTTTAGGGCATAAATGTTATCTAAATGGGAACAATCTTACCAGCTATAATTGAGGATTGACCAGATGAAGGACAAAGATACCATATTAAATTCCCTATAGGCTAGCTGCTAGATTTTCATTAGTCTTACTGTTAATTTAATCTCTCTGAGTACCGTGTTGTTCATTGCCTTGTTTTATGACTTGACTAGACTCTGAATAGTAGAATATTCAGTTTTATAAAATTTTCTGTAAAATATTTGGCATTATGTGGCTTGACATGAAAGATGAGCTAATAATTTCTGAGTAATTTAAATGTCTTCTCTCCAAAACTAGATTAACAGATATCATTAATCAATGCCAGTCTTTTCCTCAATGACTTGTGGAAAGAACTCTGGGTTTTTAAAAACAAATTCCTAAAGTAAGTGGGGAGTGTCAAAAACAGTTTCTTCCTTACTCTGAAAAGGGCAGACACGGTCTGGAAAGAAGAGCCCTTCTTCTTGCCACCTTTCTTGGCACCACCACCTCCCTCTGGAGAGCAAATAAGAAAAGGTGTCATTCAACTGAAGTTTTGAACTGACAGGACTATTTCTTGCTTATTTATTACCAATTTCTGCACACATCTGATGGAGCAGTTTTTGGACACTACTGGACTCTCTATTGGAGCCCAAATGACTCTGAGCTGTCAACTAAGCTTGTATCCACTTCTTGTGACTTTTCCCCCTCCATTAGAAGATGAAGTGAAGGGCATTCACTTCACCCTATAAAATAGATCCTTAATGTTAGGACATGTGGAGACAAAATAACTTCAAAAATCATCAAAAGAAGCTAGTCTAGATAGGGCAAAAGGTTGTCACTCCATTGCCTTAAATATCCCCAGATACTCAATATCCAGCAGATGTGGAGAAAGAAGTAGGAGAGAATCACAGAAGCTGAGACTTTTCATTGGTTGAGATCATAACACTTCCTCTCTGACCCTTTGCAGTAAGGCCTCTCCCAGTGCCAGAGTGAGACACGAATGTATAATTGCAATGCAGCCTACTTAGTCAAAACTTGGAAGAACAATGGATCTGGCCCTGCAATCCTTCTGGCAGGGTTATGAGATCAGCCTCTAACTAACAGCACTTTTTGGAATACCTAGAGAAAGTGTTAGATTTTTTTTAGCATTACCTGCTTCAGCAGTTTGAGCCCCAGAGAAGAGGTGAGCTAGAGTTTTCACTGAAGACTTCTGGTACAGCCCAACCACGGTCTCGTTCAGGGGGTCCTTGTTCTTGTCTAGCCAGCCAGTGATGTTGTAGTCCACTACACCAGCGTAGTGGATCAGTGAGAAGTGAGCCTCAGCCTTGCCTTTGACAACCTTGGGCTTCTGGAAGTTGGCTGACTTTCCAATATGCTGTTCATACAGCTTGTTCTTGAAGGAGGTGTCTGTGGCCTTGGGGAACATGCACTCCTCTTCCAGGATGGAGAAGATGCCCATGGGCTGGATCAAGGCAAAACAAAATGCGTATAGGATAAATATGAGCTGTAGGATGAGCCAGGGAGTTTACGAGAAGACGTTACTGAGTGGACAGCTCAGGATACCTTCTCAATGAGCTCAATGCAGGCAGCCAGGTCCATCCCGAAGTCGATGAAGGTCCACTCGATGCCCTCCTTCTTGTACTCCTCCTGCTCCAGCACGAACATGTGGTGGTTGAAGAACTGCTGCAGCTTCTCGTTGGTGAAGTTGATGCACAGCTGCTCCAGGCTGTTGAACTAAATAAATACATATGTTCCATTTTTCTCTTGAGCAAATCGAGCATTTGTAAATGTAGGACTTCTTAATTTAAAAATATATGTCGAATAGCCTTTAGATTACAGATATCAAAATCATGGCGGGGGTGGGGGGAAGCACTATGAAATCTACTGTTTTCTCTGCTGCCATTTTATTACAGAATCCTAGATCATACTAATGTTCTTGCCCTGCACTGGCTTAAGCTTACTCAGGGATTTTTCTGAGTTCCTACTTCATCACTTCATGTTTGTTCCATTGTCTTCTCCATTTTCCATTGACGCAATTAAGAGCTAATGGGCAACCCAAGAGGAGCTGGCTGCGAGGGGTCTCTGTTGAACAGAAACCACCAGTGTCTGCTTTGCACGTGGACAATAATTGACCCTGTTGCTCCTCTTCGATGTGAAATGAAAACAAAATCAAGATACCAGCTATCATACACAGTGTGATAACACACTTGTGTTAAAAAAAAAAAACCACAGACTACAAAATGTTAACGTTAGCTTGATATATAAATAGTGGCATTAATAGGGAACCCTTTCCCTTGATTTTGCATATTTTCTACAATGTCCCAGTTTTGCTTTTATAATTAGAAAGAAAAAGATAAACTTCTTAAAACTATAAGCAGGAAAACTATATTTCATCAAATAGGGATTTTTATCTTATGATATCCCATTAATGAGAATAAATGCTGACTTTATAAATTACTACTCTTTTCTCTGTTCTTCTTGTCTTGTCTAAGTGTTTTTGAATGACTTCCCCACCATATATTCAGAACATGTTATATGTTTCACAGGATTGCTTTGATATTTTTATGTTAACTTGATTTGGCACTACGGGAGTTTTAGAGCACCCCTCCCCTTTCCCTGACACTAAGCTAGCTCCTAACTCTCTTTGGGTCCCATAGCAAGTCAGAGGGCTCATCAAGTGCATGATTTCTCATAGAAGGGGGACTGCCACTGTGATAAATGCTTAGTAGTTACCCCATCATTCTCTTTTAAGGTTCGGCATAACTTTTTGGGAGTAGTGAGAGAAGGTCATAATATCACAGATTTCTTCTTATTGATATTTTTGTTGCCTTACTGTAAAATCCCCTTACCAACCAGCTACCAACTCACATCAAAGATCTCAAAGCCGGCGATGTCCAACACCCCGATGAAGTACTGCCTGGGCTGCTTGGTGTCCAGCTGCTGGTTGATGCGGGTGACCATCCACAGGAACATCTTCTCGTAGACGGCCTTGGCCAGGGCGCCCACGGCGTTGGTCACCTTAAAAAACAAAAATATATCTCTTGAGGTAATCAGAGGACTGTAAAAATGCTTTATTCCTGCCGGTGAATTTGATTATGCACCTACCTGCTCTACAGTCTGGCCTTTGGTGACATACTCGTTACCGACCTTGACCCTGGGGTAGCAGAGGGCTTTGAGCAGGTCAGCAGAGTTCAGACCTTGGAGATAGGCCGCCTTGTCAGCAACTGAAAGGAAGAAAGGATAAAACAATGTTATTATAGCCCACAGCAAACCATTTTTCAAAAAAAAATTTTTTAAGCTACAGACATTTTGTGCAGTGTTTTCAGAATATCTCTTTGAGCATTCTTGCCCATTTTTTTTCCCCACTAAGTTCAGGACTTTGATTATGGGTAGTGTGCCCTAAGGAACTTCACAGATGATAGGAAACATCTATCTAATACAATGCTTCACGTAGTATGTTATCTGGATATACCTTAAAACTCAATTCTTAAAAATGACTTTGTCATCCTAGAAAAACTCAAGGGTAACAAGTTAAGAATGTGATTTTCAAACAAACAAAAAATTGGGGGAATGACTTAGTTGGTTACCTTCGGTGCCGTCCGGCTCAGCCTGCTCCTCCCGCTGCTTCTGCTTGAACTTCAGGTTCCCATAATGCATCACGGACCCTGTGAGCTTGTAGATGGAGACTTTCTCATCATTAGTGAAGCCCAGAATATCAATAGCACTCTGCCAATATAACCAAGAGGATAACTATTAGGTTTATGATCCACACACTTACCATGCATCGTTCACATTCTGATTCCTGACATGTTGGTCAAACTGAGGAAATTATCATTGCTGATGGGGGTACAAGGAACCCTTTAGAATGGGTTGATCAGCCAAAGGCCAGTGGAAGTTGATCAACCAAAGGCCAGCGCTGAGCATTAGAATTATAGGTGCAGACCCCTTAAGATTGAAAAAGGAAGCTTAAGATAGAGAACAAGATAGTAAACTTAAGGAACTTGTTATTTTAGAAGTGGTATGGATCTCATTCACGTAGATTACCAAAAAATTGTGGTTTAGATAAATTCAGAAAGGAGAGACGTTTAAAAGCCACGTGTTGTGGGGCACATGTTCCTCTTTTTGGTTGACTCCAGGTGGCACATGTGTGCTCATCTTTGAACCTTCCTTTGCTATTTCTATTAGAAACTGAATATTTATCTGGAGAGATCATTGCTCTAACCCATCATCATCATTCTGAGTTTCTTGTGTTGCACTTACATCTGTTGCCATCAGTTCTTCTTGATCATCAATGCTAGCCACACTGATCTCCCCTTGACTGACAAATGGGTAGTCATATGGGTTGGTGGTGATCAGAAGCATTTCTAAGGACATGGAACAGAGAAAACATAAGTAGAATTATCCCCTTCATTAAAACAAGAGATGTCTAGACAAAGTCTAAGACACTCTATGAAGCCAAAGAAGATTATCATGTATGGGGAGAAATTATAGCTGTAAGAATGATCAGTACAGTGCTGACTATTTAAAATTCAGAATTGGAAACAACCTAAATATCCATTAAAAGGTATGGCTAAATAAGTTATGCTTATCTCTAGAACATAACACGATGCGACAATTAGAAATAATAATGTGGAGCTACAGCTGGTGACATGGAAAAAACCATGATACGTTATTGTTCAATGAAAAAAGTACATCACAGAAGAACATTAAGAATAATTCCAGTTATCGTATCTATGAGTATCTATATGTACAGAAAATGAGTAGAATGATATTCACCCAAGTGTTCACAGTGGTTATTTCATAGTGATAGGATTTGAAGGTGTTATCTTCAATTTTTGTTTTTGATTTCTATAATAAGCTCACATAAACTCACAAAGCTACTTTTGAAATCCAGATGATAAACCTGACAAAATTCAGTCATGGAATACTAGGCTGGACCATGCATGGAGAAGTGCTGGTATAATCATTCTAGAAAGGGATTATGACATTTCTTACCAATTAGTTCTGGTTTCTTGTTTGATGTGATCTGATAAAAAATATGATAGCTCCTTTCAGCCTTAAGCTGGAAAGTAACTCTAGACTTCTCTAGCAGATCTGAAAGGAGATAACCAAGAGAGCAATGCAAAAATTCACACAGGGTACACATTTTACTTTGGGTTGACTTTGTAGGTTATAGGAAACAGAAATGGCTGTAAAGGAAATCCAAGCACTCACATGTCTCAATATCAGCAGAAGCCAGCTTCCCTGTGGTGCCAAAGTGGATTCTGATGAATTTACCCTTGAAAGGAAAACTAATATTACTACTTTGCTTTCAAATAATGTCAAATCTTTGGGAAACTCAAATTACTTGGACTGCTAATGGGTTGATATTAAATCAATCCAGAGACTATTTGTATGAAGCAGAAAAGGTGTATCTCCTGTTTTTTTAGGTAAAAGAATTTTATCTTTGATTTTCATATTATAAATAATTGTAGGTAATGACAGATGAGAAAGAACTCAGATATAGGGGCACATATCTTTTTAGATGGGACTCAAATCCATGTTTTTACATGCTCAGAGGGAGAGAGCCCAAAGAATATAATATGAACAAAAAAGATTCCGAGAATGTATTCACAAACATCCCATACACCTTGACCAGTGAACAGTGTCCATACTTGTGTCTGTAACTTACAAAGCGAGAGGAGTTGTCATTCCTCACGGTCTTGGCGTTGCCAAAGGCCTCCAGTAGGGGGTTGGCACTGATGATTTGATCTTCAAGGGTCCCCTGCAAAGGCAAGGATGGTCCTCATCTCTGGGGCTCCAGACTTCCTGAGAGCCCCGAGAGTCTTGAGTCTGACCCCAGGCCCACCTGTATTTTGCCAGAGGTAACTTCCTCCTTCTTCTTGTCCCCAGTGACTGCAATTGTTGCAAAGTACTGGATGACACGCTTGGTGTTCACAGTCTTCCCTGCACCGGATTCTCCGCTGTCAAATAAAAACTAAGTGAGATGAGGTTCCAAACCTGGCAACCATCGCAGGCATGAGAAGAAAGCATAAAATTTACTTACGTGATCAGGATTGACTGATTCTCTCGGTCTACAAAAGAGAAACATACACATTTAATACTGGTTTTTTTTTTGTATATTTGTGAACAGTGAATAAAGTAAAATGGAATAAACTTAGCATTTTTCAGAATAGGCTTTGCAGTCCCTAGGGCTTCATGGGCCCTTGGCCGCCAGTCTTTTCCAGTGCCCCTTCCGTGAACCCTGGTGCCTCCCCACACCCCACCCATGACTTCAGCACATGTGCGTCCATTTAAACAGAACACCGCAACGAAGCACCAGACCTTTTCTTTGCAATATTATGTCACTAAGGACATATCAAAAGTGGGCCTGAGCCTTCAGTCAGGTGTAGATGACAACTCCAGTAGTGAATAGTGAGTATTTATTGTAGGTGTAAGAAGTCGTGAAAAACGGGCATTTTAGCATGTGGGATGGGGTAAATACAGTACAGGTGGTAGCTTTGGAAATAATCATGGCTTTAGTCATAGCTTGGGGGAAAGGTTCATTTTACTGTTTTATTCTCTTTGAAGACAAATCTCTAAGTCCTTTCCCCAACTAGCTAACATTGGGCTGACTGAGGCAGTATTCTAAGAAGATTCATGGCATAGCTGTTTTAATACCGATTACCGTGAGCCATTGTGTGATGGTAAGGATGGCAAATCATCTTTTACAGGCCCTCCTTCCTGGACCGCTTCCCTCACCAGTACACCAGCCTAACCAAGGGGCTCAAAGAGCATGCTGAGATGGTTAGGGTCTCTCTCTCTCCTATGGTTCCAAAAAGATTATGCACACACAAAGCATTTTACTCACCCGTCAGCATGAACTGATAGGCGTTGTCGGAGATGGAGAAGATGTGGGGTGGGGCCTCCTGGCGCTTCTTGCCTCGGTAGGCTGTTACCACCTCGGGGTTGTACACCGGCAGCCACTTGTAGGGGTTCACGGTGACGCAGAAGAGGCCCGAGTAGGTCTATGCAAGGGAATAAGAAAGAGCTTTTCCCCTCAGGTGTGCAATTCACTTGTTAAATGAGTTGTGACTCGGAAGTACCCTACATTTCTTGAAGGCATCGGCATGAAAATTAGTTGGAACTTTCAACAGTGAGATAGCAAAATCCTTGAGGGAAGAGCTCACAGTTTCGACTTCTTATTGGTCCTCTTAGGACTTATCACAATGATTTTCACATAGTAGGAGCTCTAAAGGTTTCTTTCTTTTTTTTAATGTGTAGGGCGAGACATTTATACTGTGTTTTAGGAGATATGCGTGTATTTCCTTTGCAGCATTAAGATTGTTCGAATGCATGAAAAGGGAAGTTTGGACACAACCGAGGTGCCCAATGATACGGAGGTGGTTAGGTGAATTGTGGTAATCCTAAGACTGTATGATACGGGCATGTAATAAGGAGCCAGAAATCCTGGGGTAACATTTGCAGAGTACTATTAAGCTATAAAGACACAGAACCCAAAATGATGTAAATACATTATGATTAAACAGGGAGCTTTTCAAAATCTTAAACAACTGGTGTAAAACAGGCATGGACCAGTCAGGATGGATGCTGACCCTAATCACCAGGGACACCGGGGTGGGTGTTGTCTGGCTGAGCATCACCACTGGCTGAACTACACAAAAGTGTCAATGTGACGTAGTAAGTTCAATTCTAAGGTGTTCACCGGCTGTGTGTTATGTGCCAGGCCCCTGCAGGGCACCTGGAATGAAGCGTGAATGAGGTGCGTTCCTTGGGAATCTCTGGGTCTACAGTCTACGCAGGGGGCAGACGTGTGAATGATGGTGGAGGATAGCCACCAGCAATGCTGGGGCTGGGGGAGACACCACAGGACAGGGCATCCCACTCCACCTGGGGAAGGTGGGAGGCCTCCTCGAGGGGGTGGCCTTCGTGTAGAGGGGACCATAACACACAGATACAAATTGTTGTCATTTTGGAAGACTGCAAATGAGCAGAATTTGGTCTTTAAAAACATTTTTATGCATTGACGTGTAAGTGTACCATTTCCCTCTGGATGATTCTACAACTGGAATGGGGATGGTGGGTAGAAATGTAGGCATGTGGCTGAGACATGAACAGTAGCTGCTCCAGTGTTTGCTCAGGGGACGTGTGGCAAACCCAGTCCACGTGGACAATGGCCTTGGCCCGGCTTTGGATGGGAAGGCAAAGGATGGAGTACAGGCTGTTGGGTCGTGCTTTACAACAGCACTAGTGAACCTTGTAACTTGTTAACTCACTCACTCATACACTCACTCACTCACTCTCTCACTCACTCACTCACTCACTGCTTTCCACCCATTTATACGACAGTGGAAGCAACAGGCTGGCAGGCCCAAGGTCATGGCGATAAAGACCACTTGGGCGGGAGAGGCACTCACATAGATCATCCAGGCTGCGTAACGCTCTTTGAGGTTGTACAGCACAGCGGGCTCGTGCAGGTGGGTCATCATGGCCATGTCCTCGATCTTGTCGTACTTGGGAGGGTTCATGGGGAACACCTGATCATCCTTCACTGTCAGAGTCTGGTAAACGGGGAAGATAACCGTCCGGGTCAGTTGAGAGACCAAACACCAGAACTGATAAACCATGACCAGCCCCGGGGGCTCTACTCACCGCTCCAGCTTCGGTCTTCACCGTCACCTTCCCTCCTTCTCTGCTCTGGATGGTCCCTTTCACAAAGGATTCTTTGGGCTCCGCCACAAAGACAGATGTCTTGGCATCAAAGGGCCTATTCTGGGCCTCAATGCGCTCCTTTTCAGACTTCCGGAGGTACGGAGCCGCCTCCCCGAAAACGGCCATTTCCTGGTCTGAACTCATGGCTGCTGAACTCAGAGGTCCTGAAGGAGATGAAGCATTTCACATTAGAGATTCCAGATCGTCATGTGTATCAGTGTATCTCTACATAATTGGTGGTGATATTTCATAGAAACCACCCTATTCGGAAATTTCACCAGGCAGGCCCCCTGTGCACCATGCTGCAATTACTGAAACAAACACAATCTCAAGCCTCAAATGCATCAAGGGTCACTGTGTAACCAGCACTGTACTCAAGGCTTGACATGCACTATTTTCTTTCAACCTCCAAGACTCTGGGGAGCTGGGGGTGATCTCCGAGTGCTGCCGAGGAGCTGGTGACCCTTGATGCCTTGATCTTTCTGAGCCCCGATGCCTCCCTCGTAGAAGAATTACAATATTCTTATATACAAGAATCGCCTTTATTAATTCACAGCCTGTGAGGTGCTGGGCAGACACTGGGAACGAAGTTACATGATGACCGAGAAAGCAGTTTCAGATAGCGCAGGCTCCTATCTCGATGGAAAATGCCATTTAATTACAGTTAAAAAAAAAAGAAAGAAAAAGAAAATGCCATTTATTGTAATGGAAGGAAATTCCATTTCTTGTCCTAGACTGCAAGAGAACTTCATTTCCTCCTATAGATATTCAGCCAGAAGTGCTAGAGGTCAGGCATTTTGGGGATGATGATTTTGTTTCTCTCTTTTTCTCGAGTTATGTGCTTACCAGTGTTTTCCTAGCATCATTTCTTTGCATATTATTATATCTTATAATTGGCATATTATCATCCAGTTAACCGGTTAACCCAATTGAGGATAAAAGCCATAGCAGATGTTATCCTTATTTTATTACTATTTTTAATTTAGTTTAAATTTATTTCATCGATGTTCAGCCGACACGCAGTGTGACATTATCCTAATTCTTCTGCATTGAAGGGTTCCCTTTGCCCTTCCAAATTTCCTGCTGGAGAATGCAGGCTTGGACTGCGCCATTCTCTGTTATCTGCAGGTTGCCAGAGGCATCAGTAGAATGAAAGGCTTGGCAAAGAATGCTACTCAGTCATTACGGGATCCAGTTACTTGAAAGTCATTTTGGTGTGCTACCCACCGGTGTCTCCCTCCAGAAACGCGATGTGTAGTAGTTGGGCATATTAGTACCTTTATGTGTATAACAAAAGGTTCACAGCGTCTTAATTTCAGGCAACAGTCAACATTGGGCAAGGGAACCTTTTATAGGTTTTTAAGGAGCTTAAGAAGGCTTTTACCTAGGTACTTCCTTTCTTATTTGTTAGATACCATGTTTACTGAACAAATTCTAATAGCAGGATACGTTTTTATCAAGTTTGAGATTTTTAGCAAGAGAATCTTGTTGCAGATCTCTTTTCCCTACAGAATGATACCCTATTAACAAACTAGTATTCCGTTAGCAGTTTTCTTGTTAAGACCCCCGCTCCCCAGCCCAGGAAGGCTTGTATTCTGAGTGAGCCTATGTGCATTGTTCTGGAAGGCAAGTCGTCCTTCCCTCTCTCTGCAGCACTTTCCCTGAAGTACAGTTTTTAAGGTGTTCCTGAGACCAGCACTGTCTCAAAGGTTGCTCAGTGACACAGTTCCGTCCCAGAGGCTCTCACCTTCTCCTCCAGGGACTGGTTAGTCCAACCCTTACCTTGTTAGCAAGTGAGAAGATGTAGCCTGGAAGCAAGACAGTTCTATAAAAGAGGGGAAAGCACTTCATTAGTTAACCAAAAGCACCCCCCATACACACACACACACACACACACACACACACACACAGACACACACACACACACACACACACACACACACACACACACCAGAATCCCATCTGCGGCTTGCTGGCTATTGTCAACAGAAGGCTACAAAAATCACTGATGTAGAGACGTACAGTATCGGAAGGAGCCTCCTCAAGCTGGCAGCTGGACCCGACGCCGGGCGGCGTGGCCAGTGTCCCTCTTGAAAGCCCGTTGCCTGCTCCGACTTACCTTGGAGCTTTTTAAAGCAGGACGAGTCAGCCTCATTCCAAGGGCTCTTTTATATGGATAGCTATGGAAACAATGCAGCTGCTCGTTCTTTCTCAAGTCAAAAGGAATTGTTTGGCAGAAAAAGTCTTGGCAGCCTTGCGCCCCTGCATAATTCTCATTCATCTTAAGAATGGCTGGATATAATTAGAAATATTTTTCTTATTGAGTATGTGAATAAATCTCCTATGGATAATTTGAGAAGATGATCCGAAAGGAAGGTTCAGGCTGGTGGATAAGGGCAGTGGCGAGGCAGCCAGAATTACTGGCTTCTCTCATAAATTCTTTCTGGCCTAGCTGGGCATGCCATTCAGGTTTGCCTTGTGTCACCTTTCATATTTCACATATTCGACGATAGAAATAAAACGCAAATGTTTGTTTTCATTTTGTGAGGGTTCATTTTCACCTGTCCATCTTTCCTTCCCAGCCCTGTAAATTTAGGTTTTACGTCTTCGGGAGTTTAAAAGGAAGGAAGGTCCTCCCCTTGTTCCAGTACTCTTGGAGTTTTTGGGAATATCCTAGCTCTTTAGCTGTCTTGATTTTGCCCAAACTGGTCCTGCTAACTGGTCATTGTCTCCTGCCTGCCTACTTGTGTGGCTCGCCTGCAATGGAAAAGGTTGAAGATTTTCTAGTAGTAAAAGGTGATTTTGGGAACAACTTCCCAACATTTTCCATGTCAGCACCACCAGAAAGTAATGCCGTATTAGTGTAGTTACACTAGAATAATGATGAATGTGATTTGGCTCTGTCTGTAAGGGGCTTGGTAAGAACGTTTCTTTATATTTCTTTACATTCCTTCGTGTGAAATAAGGATGAGATACATAAGATTAAGGAAAATATTAAATACTGAGTGTGTTAAAACTTCCAAATATGATCTTTCTTAAGCTTTTAAGGTGAAATTTCAGCTACATTCCATGTACAAAACTTGTTTATATGTGACTCTATCCTTGAAATTATGACACACATTTCCTGATCAAAACTTTGAAAATGATAGCATACGGTATATGTGTTCTTGGTAATTATCATCGTGGGGAAAGTTTGCACAAGAAGACAATCAAAATGTAGAGCCATATATATATATATTTATATATATATTTGCGACTACTGAAATGATATCTTAACATTTTCCCAGCTCTTCTTTTTTCTTTAACGACAAATATAATGTTGAAATTTCCAGGATAGTGAGAATACATTTTGAATCCACTTGAACTCTTTCTCTTCCATATCAGATATTTCCAAAGATGTTGAAGCTCTAATCTTCCAAAGTCCACGTGTTAAAGGGGTCGCCCTGCTGCTAGGTTGGTCACCACTCAAAGGGCACATCAGCCAGGAATACACAGAAGTGCCGGCTGTATTCAAGTGTAAGATCTGGAACTCCCTCCACCAGGACAACCTACTTGGCCTTCCAGCACCCCTGCTCTGGCTGGCTGTACTCTGGGCTGCATGCCCTATCCCAGGCATCCTGGAACACAAACCTCCCCAGCATCTCCAGGGGTCTCTGGCCTGTAGCTGACGGCATGCCACTCTCAGCTGGCTGCGAACATCAATGTTGTCCTTGGTTCCACTCAGCACATGGTAAACACCACCATTGCGCTGGCCTCCTTTGGGGATTGTAGGGTACACTTTCAGACTCGCAGCTCAGGCTACCCTTTGAGGCTCCCCCGGGTGGGCTTCTCATAGCCAGAGACCACCTCCCAATGCTCTGGCCTCCCAGCCCATCCAGCCACCTGCAGACAGAAGGAATCAACATTTCGTGGCACATCTGTAAGTTTCTGATGCCAAGACACACTGCTTGGGCACCTCTGCTTTCAGATGAACTGTGGTTCTATTTCCTTATACTCAGCAGCCATTTGTAGTGTCCAAACCAATATTTTGATATTTTCTTATTCCATTCCTGCTGCCCCTGCATGTTATCTTCCTGCACCATTAACTCTTTATTCTTTTGTGTTCTTTGCAAAATGTCCTTCACTTGTCAGTCACTTCACAATGATATATTCTGCTTCCTCACTTTGTAAAATCCTTTGGTGAATACCATATTTACAGACAGAAGCTGCCTAATATGTTACTTTTTTGTTGTAAAAAAAAGAAAATGAGAAGCCTCATTCCCAGTGGGTGAGAAATACACCTTCACTGTTCCGTGTACCAATTGGCTCATGATTTGTGACTGGTAAATGTTCTCTGAGAACTAGGGCCTAAGGAATACATCGGTCAGGGTAATCTGCTTCTACACTCTGTGAATAAATAAAAAATGTACATTCACTTTGGGATTTTTCTTGACTTCACCAATATTTTGACCCCTGCTCTAATGAGTCAGGGACTTTCTGCTTTCCATTGCTTACTTACCCTTTGGGATATCTGTCACATTTAGTTCTATTGACACCTTAGTAATAGAAGGAATCGAAGAACGAATACTGATCTGTGTAGGGCAAGGAAGTTCAAAGGGAACAGTAGCCACTGACCCTGTCTTCAGGAGGTTATACTCTGAGAAATGAAGAGAGCACCAGTGAAGTGGCTCAGGTCACCTTCAGAACAGGGTGATAGTAGCTTGAAAAAAATGCAGTGTACAAGTTCTTTGCAGGGAGGGAGCCATGTTTTATGCATCTGTTTGATTCTTATCAACACCTAAAGTGTGGGAACATATGGAAGGCATCCCCCACATTCTGTTTTACAAATTTCAGATGCCCCAGGTTTCTTTATCCTGATCATTCTTGTCCCTGTCAACTAAAATTAGATCTTGGATTTGACTTTTGACCACACACCAAGTGGGTATCCTTAGAAATTTACTAAACCTGGGGCGCCTGGGTGGCTCAGTGGGTTAAAGCCGCTGCCTTCGGCTCAGGTCATGATCCCAGGGTCCTGGGATCGAGGCCCACATCAGGCTCCCTACTCAGCAGGGAGCCTGCTTCCTCCTCTCTCCTCTCTCTCTGCCTGCCTCTCTGCCTACTTGTAATCTCTCTGTCTGCATCAAATGAATAAATAAAATCTTTAAAAAAAAAAAAAGAAAGAAATTTACTAAACCTTCCCAAAGCTCTGTTTCTAGATCTATAAAACAGATGATGAAATAATACCCATAAGGGTTTTTGAGGAATAAATAAGATAATAGCATGCTTAGAAACTTAGAAAAGTACATGGCACCCATTACTAATTCAATAGGTATTAACCATTGTGGTTATGATGGTCCCCATCTTTCATTTGTTCTTACTCTGAACTTGGTTGCAATGAAGTAGTTTCCTTCATTGCTTGTTTCATTGATCATTTCAGTTGCCTGGCAAATATTTGCAGAGCATTACCACACACCAGGCCCTTAGGTGAGCTCCCACTGCCACCATGGAATGCCCTCCCCTCTTTTGTGTCATTTGTATGTCTTATATATATTAAAATCCAGATCAGGGGGGTCTGAGTGGCTCAGTCAGTTAAGCGTCTGCCTTCAGCTCAGGTCATGATCCCAGGGTCCTGGGATCGAGCCCCACATCGGGCTTCCTGCTCAGTGGGGAGTCTGCTTCTCCCTCTCCCTCTGTTCTCTCTCTTTCTCAAATAAATAAATAAAATCTTAAAAAAATAATAAAGAACAGATGCAACTGAAAGAAGTATGACCACAAAATTAAAGAGATGAGAGATTAAGTCTCAGAAGATTCAGAATCTGAGAAGCGAGTTTTTCATCGGCCATTTCCCTCTCTTTTCCATAGACTGGATCCCAGGCCCAGCAGCTCGCCTGTCAAAAACCATGGGCATTGATGATGTTTTCTAGTAGTGTTGGTCTTCTGGTCCAAACTTGATACCTTTGCCCCAGCAGCCCCCATGTTTAAGGTCTCGTCAGCAGGAATCTATACTTCTAAGTGTCCAGTTGTAGAATTTTCTGAGAATCTGCCTAATAAAAGAAAAATGGCAAAATGGTTAGCAAAATGGCCTATAGAAGTGCTCATAATTTAAAGTTTTTGAGAGGAATGATGAGGATCATTCAAAAGCCATTTAGAATTTGATTTTGGCATCTATTACATGGCTCTTCTCAGTAGTTGCAGATTGAGCCTTCAAATCATACATTACTCAGTCCAAATTTGAAACAGAGAGAGGGAAAGCCTGTGTCTATGAGCACTCATGGGTAGAATTGTCCAGGAAGTTTCTGGGAATGTGCTGCACTAAAATATAAGAATCCCAAGGCTTGTTGTATGCAAAGCATCGTTTGGCCCTTAGGAGCAAGGGAGTGTGGACCACACTTAGTGCCAAACATCCTGCAGTTCTTCTAGCACAGAGCACGTAAACTCTGGGTAGATAAGGGAATTTGGTGAGTGTTCATGGTGAAATCTGGGAGAAGCAAAACTAACTCCCTTAAGACTAAACAAATGTTTGCATTTTCTAATTACAAAAATCATGTAGTTAAAGGTATAGTCTAGAAATTTGGAAAAAGAACAACAAAAGAATGAAAGAGAAGATAACTTAATCTTAATGGTGGATGTAGAGAAAAATGCACCTACTTCTGCGTATCTCATCAGTCACTTACCAAGTTGTATCAGGTTAATTATCAAATTAAGAGATATAATCAGTATGTGTATGGTCTCTATTTTCTTCCTGCTTATCAAATAGTAGGTATCAATACATGTTAATTGAATAGTTAAGGGATAAATGAACATTATTTTGCTAATATCCCTATGTACATGACACTTTATAGCCTGTAAGTATCTTCTACGCATTAGCTCACGTTTTTCTTTCAAAGTTTTGGAATATGGATAGGGAAGATAAACTCTTCCATTTTATATTTGAAGAAACCATGATCCAGAAGGGTGTGAAATGGCTTTCAGAATCAGAGTGGAACTCAAATAAAGATTTTCTGCTCCACTCCCCATTATTTTTAATGCCTAATATATGTAACTCTGACTGTTGCTCATTGCAGAATTACTCTGACTCCTTTAGGCTGACCATTAAGATGTAGGTTAGTAAGATGCCTGCTAGCTTTAAGCAGGCATCCTGCAATATTGTTGTGCAGAGGGTAAAATGATGTACCAATAATACAGCTATAGCTTTCCCAGAAGGCAGGAAAAATTTAGGTATAGAGCCCCAGATGAGAGGAGATGGAAGAGCTGCTCTGCCTTCCCCCACCCCTTTGCGTCGACTGATGGAACACGCAGATTGCTTTAGTGAAGAGATGTCGTCTGTTGAGGGATCCGGGAAGACTTCATAGAAATGACGTCTCTGATGGTTTGTGAAGAAATGGGTTGGATTTGACAGGAGGAAGTTCAGGAGGAAAGGAGTTCTAGGTGAGGTGCAAAGAACAGAGACAGAAAGGGCAGAGGTGGAAAGAGGGGAAGTGTGAAGTCTGTTTGAGAAAGTGTGAGTGGCCTGGTCTGACTGAAGTCGACCCCATGTGTAAGGGGCAAGTCTAGAGGGACAGACTGAGGCCACACGTGTCAGAAGCTGTTTCTACGACTAACTCATTAGGAACAAAATATTCTGTCCCCAAATTGCAAATGAGGCTGACCAGAGCACCTACTATACGAGCTCTTTGCATTTTTCCTCAGACCATTTACCACACCCCCCCCAACCAATTTTCCTTATTTTTCACTCAGTTCTGCACTCTGATTGGTTTTCCATCCCCATATCCACTGGTGGGCTCCTCCTCTGTCCTTGATCTCTCCCTCCCCTGACCTCACTAAATCATACTGTCAGGCACCTAATGCTTCACCCTCTCCCTTGAACATGGTCCTTCTTCCCACTGACCCCTATTGAGTCTAGAAGCAGCTATGACTTCCACTAGCTCCTATGCAGCCTTCCCAAGCCCACCCCCAGCACGTGGTAGCAAAGGGCCTTGAATGCTGGGTGCAAGAGTTTGGCTTGGATTGAATCAATATTTAGCTCCCCGAATTTGGGGCTATTAACCAAAACAACATGGCCATGAATTTAGAATTCATGCTATACCATTGAGCACTAAAATCATCACATACATGATTTAAAATAAAATCTATCTAATGTCTGTCTTAGAAAATTTTATTTTACTCGATTGTAATGAGATTTAAAGTCAATTTTTAGGAATGAGAAAAAGTATTCAGTTAACCAAATCCTGATCTCTTTATCCTAGTGGCAAGAATAAAAACTCAATCAAAATAATTTTTATTCTATCCTGCCAAGATCAACCCCCCCCCAAAACAAACCAACAAACAAAAAAACTCAAGAAAGAAAAAGGTAACATGAGTTGGGGTTGGGATTGGAATTCTCATGGTTGAACAGGGAAAGATTTTTGCTATTTATGGGATCTGGACCTTTCAAGGAGACCCAAATGTGGATCAGCTCCCTCAAAACTGTTGTTGCTTCTTTGTGCTTTTGGCTTGTCCCGGTCAAACAACTTGTGTAGTGCTCAGGCGTTGATGAAAACAAGGCTGCACTCCAAGGCTGAGGAGTATTTTTAGGTCTTGAGGAAGAAGGTTTTTTTATTTGAAGGAAAGGATGGTAATGTCATCCAAAGTCCTGTGTGGAAGCTGGGACTTGGCAAGACTCGAAAAGCATACTTCAAAAGGAATGCAGCCAAAGGCCAAGCTTTGAGAGACCAAACGCTATGGAGACCCAGTTCTTTTGGTCCATCTGAAAAACTTGATAGCAGAAGTCGGAGTGGATTTTATCATTCTTTGTCCCTTTTATAAACTGTCGGTGAACACAGGCATTTGCTCTTTTCGATTGCCTTGTGGGAGGCTCAAGCCTGTATTCTTTCCCCTTTGAGCAGTAAGAACAAAAATAACCCCTGAAACTCCTAAGATGTGTCATAACCTCATGGGAAAATGTTAGCTGGTCAATCTAGAACAGTCCTCAAAGTAAACATTATGTGAAGAAATGATGGACTGAGACGCCTGTGTGTATACGTACATGTGGGAGTGGTGTGTGTTTATGTATGCCCAGCACGCATACCTGTGCTTAATCAAAGGTGCCCCATGCAGGGGGCGCCTGGGTTGCTCAGTTGGTTAAGCGTCGGCCTCTTGATTTTGGCTCAGATCGTGATCTCGGGCGGGCTTGTAAGATTGAACCCTGAGTCAGGCTCTGCCCTCAGCCAGAAGTCTGCTTCTCTCTCTCTCTTTCCCTCTACCCTCTCTCCACTCATGAGCTCTCTCTCTCTAAAATAAATAAATCCTTTTTAAAAAAAGTGTCGAATGCAAATAGGAGAAAGGCAGGAAATGCATGGCTACCTGTCTTTCTTGGATTACATGGGGTTTAGGTGGGGCGGCTGGTGTTTAGAACGGCCTTCCCCTCTGAGCGAATTCTAAGCTCAACAGTGATTCTAAGTTAGCATTCAGGAAAATCAATTATTTAAGTGACATGAGGCAGTTGAACTTCTGGAAATGGTCTTCAGTTGAGTCTCGGAATGTTGGTTCAACTACTCAAGACCTGTGGGCAAAGGCAAACAACAAACTCTTTACCTGTAGACTGCTTTTAACCATCCCTGGTGTTTGCCTCTTGGGAGAGTTCTTCCAGAAGCACCATAAACCAGCTTTCCTCACGTCGTGTCCTTTGGGCAATCAGTCCAGCACCACTGATGATAAAGGGATTTTGTGGTCACATAAGCTTGTGACGCACTGCACCCTGTGTCCTTCTTCTGAAGACCGACCACACACTGGCATTATAAAAGGTCTTAGCACAAGTCCGCCTTTACTGTTCTAAGGTTTTCACATATTTATTTAGCCATGGGCTTTTTTTCTTTTCTATTTTGGACTTGTACCTTACTGCCAGGAGCAAGAAAGCATTAACAAGACATATAGCTGTCTCTGAGGTCTGTTTTTCCGTGTGAGCTTCTGTGGGGATAGGCCGCGTCAGCATCACTTGGGAGCTTATTAGAAATGCAGATCTAGGGGTGCCTGGGTGGCTCAGTCGGTGCAGTGTCTGCCTTTGGCTCAGGCCGCGATCCCAGGGACAAAGTCCCACATTGGGCTCCTTGCTCCACGGGGAGCCTGCATCTCCCTCTGCCTGCTGTTCCCCCTGCTTGTGCTCTCTATCTCTCTGACAAATCAGTAAATAAAATCTTAAAAAACAAAGTTTAAGATGCCCTGATATAGGTGTTCAGTCAAAAATGAGGCCAACTATTACGTTTCTTAGGTGATAATTAGTCCCCCAATCCTTATGGATTCTCTCCTAGGTATTTAAGCCCCACTCACCTAACCAATCCAAAATTAATCTACTTTTATCTTCAACCAGACACACATCAGAATTCCCTGCAGATACTTGGGTTCTATGCCTTAGGCTAGTGGTTGTTACCATGTGGTCCCCAGACCAGCTCTATCAGCATCACTTGGGAATTTGTTAGAAATGCCAGTTGTTGAACCTCATCCCAAACCTACTGAATCAGAAACTCTGGGACTGGAGGGGATAGCAATCTGTGATACTGATATCCACCCTGAAGCCTGAGAATAAATGCCCTAGGGACTCTGATGCAGAAGATATGGAGCGGAATTCAGAAAACCATGTGGGAAAAGTACCATTACTCAGCGAGTTCCATGAGGTCAAGGGTATAGTCCAGTATTGTCCACCATTGTATCTCCAGGGCCTGTCTCCATACCTGACACATGGTCAGGACTCAAAAATATTTGTCAAAGGAAAGAAAGGTCATTTTTGAAGTCCATTAATTCAGTAATGAGCAACTACACATCTGGGCATCTAATGACTTTTATAGGAATTAGGTGCAAAAAGCTCTTTGGCTGATGACTACTCCCTTTGAGGGTGCCATTTATGTCAAGAACAACAATTATTTAATAAGTGATGCACTTGTGGCTCATCTAATAGCTCCAGCTAGTGATTTGGGTTGTGGGAGAATTTTGGAAAACAAGCGGAAAGGTCAGACTTTTCAAACCTAAATGACTTCACAAAGTTAAATTTTGCATGATTTTTTTTTCTATCTGGAGAACTTGCCATGTTGATCCCGCCAGGGTTTTCTGATATTCCTGACTACAGCGAGTATGACATGAGCTCTTGCAGCTTACAGAATTAAGGAGGAAAATTCTGCATTTCACCCTCAGATAGAGGTAGAATAAAGCCACAAAGAACTGCAATTTCTAGAAGACTTTGATTTACATTCAAACAGAAGTGGTCAGAGAGCGTATTTTGCTCTTTAAATAGTGTGTCCTGGGGCACCTGGGTGGCTCAGTGGGTTAAAGCCTCTACCTTCTGCTCAGGTCCTGATCTCAGGGTCCTGGGATCAAGCCCCACATCGGGCTCCCTACTCACTCAGTGGGGAGCCTGCTTCCTCCTTTCTCTGCCTGCGTCTCTGCCTACTTGTGATCTCTCTCTCTCTCTCTGTCAAATAAATAAATAAAATCTTTAAAAAAAAATAGTGTGTCCTACTAGCTGAAAATTGTTAAGACAAATCTTAACACTGAAACAGTATCTCTACTCTCCAAGACCTCACAACCCGGAGAGATGAAAGCAGGAAGGCGGTAGCTAGAATCCTTCCTCTTCCTCTGTAGTGTCCGACAGAGCCCTTATCCAACGTTTTATTTATTTTTTTATTTATCTATTTACTTGCTTGTGAGTTTATTGTCTTTCCTCATCACTAGAATGTGAACTCCCAAGAATGTCATTCACCGTCCTATCTGACCAGTTAGGTTACCCCCATGCTGGACACAGTAAGTATTTCTTGGATGAAATGCCAACAAAGAAAATTCAAAATTAAACACGTGCATTACTTCTTTTTCAGTATTAGATCCCATGTTAGGTCTGCACTTTCACATCCTCTGGTGAAGAGCCATGCTCTGGATTCCCATGGCTCTGTGAGGTTCAAGTCTTGGTTCTGAAATTTACTGCCTTGTGACCTTGACCATGTTGCTTCGCTTTGAACTGTCGCTGCCTTCCTTGCAGGACTGCGAGGACCAAAGGACAGAATGCGGCTTAGCACGGTACAGGGGAAGTGTTCGCTGTTACGGACACAGAACATTTGAAGCCTTGTCTTCTTTAACAAAACTTTTTTTTCAAAACACAACTTTTTTTTTTTAAATTTTTATTTTTATTCTTTCCCCCAGGGGTACAGGTCTGTGAATCATCAGGCTTACATCTTTCACAGCATTCACCAAAGCACAAACCCTCCCCAATGTCAAAACACAACTTTTAAAGCCTCATCCCTAGCTAGGAATTATAACTGAAAACAGAAACTACAGGCGCCGGGTGGCAATTGTAAAAAAAAAGACTTGAAGGGACGGGGGGCTGTTGACTCAGGCACTGTGAGGAAGCACACTGAGCTAGCCACCACATCTCATGGGAAGAAGACTAGCACATACATAAGATTTACAGTAAACCCATAGTTATTCTGTATTGTTCCACTTGAAGTTCAGTTTCTAAGTCTCTTGGTTAAGATGAGCAAAGACATGTCCTATAACGTTACAAAATGGGTTTCTCCAGTTCCGAGGACTGTTGACACACAATCTTGAAGCTGTGGATATTTTTCTACAAACAAACAAACAAACAAACAAACAAACCTATGTATGTTACATTTAAATTTTTTTCATTGTTATTCTTTGTATAAAGCTTGTTAGTTTATTTAAAGTGGTAAATGATGTTTTAAGAGGATAATTTGACTCAATGACCTTGTGATAATTAACTCACAGTGACTTCCAAATATAACTTCAATTTACTCAAGCAGTATTGAAGGACAGTAAGATTAGGAGCATACCTAAGAAATTCCCTTGTAGCTTTGAGTAAAATTGTATAAGTAAAATTAAAGTGACTGACAATAATTTTAGAACCGAAGGCAGGATTTACCTTGAGAGTATTATTGTTTATTCTGTTGAAGAACTTTTGGATTGCATTTCTATTATCTGAGGCATCAGTAATTCTAGCAAAAGGAGTTTTTATGTATGCATATAAATATATGTTTTATATTTATATAATCACCAAGAATTTTTTACAACCATGTTTTTCAAACTGTCTTTCCCTTGCTGGACTGAGATTGATGTTTCTATATGTTTTTCTAAACAAGCAGCAATGTTTCCTCTGGTGTGTTCTGTGGAATGTACTTCTGATGGCTCAGGTACTTTACTTATGCATAAACACCCACCTCGAGTGGTCCTGGAGCCTGGTGAGAAAACCGTTGTCAGATCTCTTCAAGCTTCTAGTTTTGTTTCTTTTCTTTTCTTTTCTTTTTTAAGATTTTATTTATTTGACAGAGAGAGAGAGAGAGAGAGAGAGAGAGCACAAGTAAGTGGAGCTGCAGGCAGAGGGAGAGGGAGAAGCAGGCTCCCCCCTGAGTAGGGAGCTCGATGTGGGACTTGATCCCAGGACCCTGAGATCATGACCTGAGCAGACACTTAACCGACTGAGCCACACAAGCGCCCTGAGCTTCTAGTTTCTTATCTGTAACGTTAGAGTGATAGTAACACCTGTTCTGCTTTAAAGATCAAATAAAAAGCTGCGTGTAGAGGATTTTGTAGAACACTGTATGGAACACTACGTGTTCGTATGTGTGTATACACGTAACTATTACATGTGTATGTGTAAGCCGTTAACTGCTGTTGTCCCCTCATCACTGGCTTGTGTAGATCTCACAGGAAACGCTCGTCAGGGGATTTCAGTGGGTCTAGTTATCAGCTATGCTCTCTCCAAACCTCACTTAGCAACACTGAATATGACCAGCCACCATATTGACGAGCACGAGATAGAGCATTCTTTTCACACTGCCTTGGTTTCTTGCTTTCTCCTTTCCTTGGTTTTACTTTTCTTGTGAAAACTCTTGGAAAATGCAAATTTCTAAACTCGCAAAGCCTGGATCTTAAGTCTTCTTATTCCTGGACAACTATTTCTTACTGGGGAACTAGGGCCCTAGATGGCAAAGGGACAGGCCTGGCCTGAACGAAAAGCCTTGCTGGCCAAGAGGGTCTGGCAGGCAACCTGGCACAAATGATCTTCTCTTGGGACCACCACTTACCGACTGGACTAAGCCTTTCTCAGACTCCCATGGCTCCTCATGTTGGGTACATAGTGAGGAAGTCAGTCAGTTTGTTAACAACGAATAGTACCTTGCTGTGTGCCGCGACAAAGCTTTAAAAATGAGGTGTATAGAGTAGAATGTGAAGGCTCTCCTCTTTGCCTTCTGTTCCACAATGAGCAGTTTGGAGCCTGGCTCTCCAAATCACATTGTGTGCAGTTTTAATATGTATGTACAAAGATCTTTTTAAAAGATTTTATTTATTTGAGAGAAAGAGAGAGAGCACAAGCAGGGGGTGGGACAGAGGGAGAATCAGACTCCCCACTGAGCAGGGACTCTGACGTGGGGCTCAATCCCAGGATCCCAGGATCATGATCTGAGCTGAAGGCAGATGCTTCACCAACTGAGCCACCCAGGCACCCCCAAGATCTTTTTTAATAAAGAAATCATTCTCTATATTTAGCTCTGCATTGAAAAAACTCTTCATGTCAGAACATACATTAACATACCTATTCCACAGTATGAATATATGTCATTTAACTTCTGATGGATGTTTCTTTCTCTTTCTTCTTCTTTCTTCCTCTTTGTTATTACAAATGATGCTTCAGCAAACATTCTTGTAAACATACACACATATGCACATATTTCTGAAGAACCCTTTTATAATCTTGCTTCATATAATTAGTTCTTAATGCAGCTACCATTTATTTTTATATATAATGTGATGTAACTATACTTTAGAAGAAATGGATACCCATTTGTTCTCAACCATTTATTGTATAGTCCAACCTGTTGGTCTAAAATGTTAACTTTACCATAAACTGAATTTGATGTACACCTGCTTCTGATTCTTTTGTTTATTTGTCTTTCTACAGATCCATTTCTCTTTACCAAACAGTTATGGTAATCTTACAGGTCGTTCCAGTTATGATAATCCTAGAAGATATTTTCAAATCTGGTAGATCAAATTTTCAAACATTTTTCTGGTTTGAAATGTTTCCATTATCCTCATACATTTTCTCATCTGGCTGACCTTCAGGATCAGCTCGTCAAGTTCCATTTTAAAATTATATTGGATTTGGGGTGACTGGGTGGCGCAGTCGGTCAAGTGTCTGACTCTTGATTTTGGCTCAGGTCATGATCTCACGGTCGTGAGATTGAACCCCGTGTCGGGCCCTGTGCTGGCCATGGAACCTGCTTAAGATTCTCTCCCTCTCCGTCTGCTCCTCCCTCCTTCTCTAAAATAAATAAAAACAAACAAAATTGCATTGGATGTAAAAATTAGCATATAGTCAAATTGTATAGTTCTGTGAGTTTGGCACAAGCATGGATTTGTGGAAGCACCATCACAGCTGGGATTCAGAACCGTTTCATCTCCCCAGAACTCCCTCCTGCTACCCCTTGGTTGTCACACCCTCCTCCAAACCTGACTTCTCCCTACCGCTGTCGATCCTGTCCCTAAAGATTTATCTGTTTGAGGATGTTATATATAAGTAGAATCCTCTACTATACAGCCTTCTGAGGCTCACTCAGAACAAAGCCTTTGCAATTCATCCAAGTTCTTGAGTTTGTCCCTTTTTATTGTTAAGCAGCTCTCCATTGTATGGCGGTAGCGCAGCTCATCCACTCCCCCCTGCTGAAGGACATTTACATTGTCTGTAGTCTGGGGCCATTACAAATAGAGCTACCTTAAACACTCACGTACAGATTTTTGTATGAGCAGGCGTGTTCATTTTTCACAGGTAAACACCAACAAGTGAGATTGCTGGGTCATGTGGCGAGTGCATATTTAATTTTGTGAAAAAACCTGTCAGACTTTTCCGGAGTGGCACTGCTGTTTTGCACTCCCACCAACGATGCTGGAGAGTTCCAGCTCCTCCACGTCCTCACCAGCACTGATGTTGTCAGTTCTTTCTACTGTAGTCATTCTGATCAGTGCATAGTGGTATCTCATTGTGGTTTCAGCCTGTGTTTCCCCAATGGTTCATGGTGTTGGCCACTTTTCACGTGCTTATTTGCCATCCTTGTCGCCTCTTTGGTGAAGTGTCTGCTCAAATGTTTTGCCCATTTTTGAAATGAGTTAGTTGTTTCCTTACTATTGAGTTTTTGAGAGTTTGTGGTGTATTCTGCATACAGATCTGTTGTTGGCAGGGGTGGCTCGTGGGAGTGTGACCTGCGCAGTCACACAGACCCCATGCTCAGAAGGGCCCCCCACTTCATTTGACATTCTACTGGTCACGGTTTGAAATCCTTAATCATTTTCAACAAAGGGTCTCACATTTCCAGTCTGTGCTGGACCCCAGGCATTATGTAGCTGGTCCTCGTGCGTTGGATCGTGTGATTTGCAAATACTTTCTCCCAACCCACAGCTTGTTTTTCATTCTCTTTGCAGTGTCTTTCCCAGAGCAGTTTTAAATTATGGTGAAGTCCAGTTTATCTATATTTTTCTTTGATAGATTGTATTTTTGGTGTCATGTCCAAGAACGCTTTGATCACAAAGACTTTTTTCTTCCATCATCTTGTAAATGTGTTACAGTTTTATGTCTTACATTAAGATATATGATCCACTCGGCCTAAATTTTTTATAGTAGATGAGATTTAGGCTTTACTTCAAAACTTTGATTGGAGATATATTTAATTTATAGATTAATTTAGGAAGAACTGACATCTTTACAATGTAGCAGCTTTATATCTAGGGACATGATGATGTGTCCTTCCCTTATGCAAGCCTTCTTTCATGTCCTGTAAAGTTTCACGGCTTTATTCATATACAGTTTGCACATTTTAATACTTATTCCTAGATATTTTGTAGTTTTCGTTGCTACTTGAAATATGAGACTTGTCTTCCATTATGTTCTCTATTTCTTTATAGTTTATGAACAGAATCGAAAAGAAAGCTGTTGTTTTTTGGTTGATCTTGTGTCAGAGCTGCTTCCTAAAGGGTTTTGTTGTTTGCTTTAGGCAGGTTCCCAAGGAGATGACGTCTTCCCCTCAGTTCCCGTCTCTCCTTTTGTGAACCTGAGATGGCAGTGGGGTCGGGTTGGTGAGATGAGCCCCTGCCCCCCTTGCTTCAGGGTGTTGAGTGCTGTTCTCAGTAGCGAGTTGCAGGAGCTAATGGCCTCAGACAAACGATAAGCACATTTCACCAGTTCACACTCATTCAGCTATAAGGAACAGACTAGTTAAGTGGCATTTACTTTTTAAACTGTGTTTTATTTTTCTCATGCAACAAGAAATCTGTGCAATAATGCCATTGGGAATCCAAATTCTTTCCTTTTAGACTTTTTTCGGAACAAACTTTCAGTTTGGAATTATTTTAGATTCACAGGGAAATTGCAAAGAAAGCACAAAGAGTTCTTTCTCATACACTCTTCACCCAGTTTGTCCTAAGGTAAGTGTCTCCTATAATTATAGTACACTTGTTTAAGAGTAAGAAGTTCATGTGGGTTTGTTACGATTAACTGAACTACAGACTTTATTGAAATTTCATCAGTTTTCCTACTACATGTGCTTGTCCTGTTCCAGAGTCCAAGCCAGGGTACCACACTGAATTCAGGTCCTCCTTAGCTGCATTAGGCTTCTCCTTAGCTGTGACAGTTTCTGGGTCTTTGCTTGTTTTTCATGCCTCGACCCCCTTTAAAAAGTGTCTGGTATCTTCTTAGAATGTTCCTCAGTTTGATTTTGTCTGATGTTTCCTCATACTTAGTCTGGGGTTCTGGGTTTGGGGGAAGAGAACCACAGGGCTGGAGTGTCCTACTCAGTGCATCAGATCAGGGGATACATGATACCAACATGACTTATCACTGGTGAGAGTCAACTGATAATATTGGGCTTGATCGCAGAGGTAGTTCCTGCCAGATCTTCTAGTCTTTTTATTATGGAGAATTCGAAATATACATAACAATAGAGAGAATATGCACCTATATCTAGCTTCAACAGTTATCTCTCTGTGGCTGATCTTATTCCATCTATACCTCTGTCCGCTTTCCCATCAGCCCCCACTGGGCTATTTTGAAGCAAGTTCTAGACATCACAATTCATCTATACATATTTCAGTATGGATCTTTAAAAGACAAAGACTCTTAGAAAAATAACCACAGGCTCATTAACATTCATAAAAAATGTAACTGTAATTTCAAAGCTGTTTCTGTTTTCTCATTCTGCCTTCGTTGGCATGTGGTTCTTTATCCTTGTTGTTTAACCATTGCAAGAGAGCCTCTCTGGCTTCAACCATCCAATATAAGTTCAGGATAAGTTGCCGAGAGGCAGGCAGAGTAACAAGAGATCGGAAGATTTCCCAGATTCCTCATCCCCTCACCCACACCAGCAGACTTCCAGAAACGTCTCACTGGGCAGAACTATGTCCTGTGCTCCCACAAGTTACAAGGGAGGTTGGAAAAGCTAGCGTTTGGCTTCCCAACCTTTCTATTATAGAGGGTGATACGGAAAAATGAGGTCAGGAATAGATGTTAAGCGAGTCAAACTATAGTCTTTTTTACACTAATTTGGGAAAGAGAAAGGTTTCGCTTGGCACGCCTCTCCATTCTGTGAAACTAGTCATTAGGACCAGACAAAGACAGGGTGGGATTGGCAGCAAGAATAGCTGAGCTTCTGAGCCGTGGTAGTGCTCATATTTGTCCCTCCCTTGGCTTGATGAGGGCTTAGGCTGGGACGTGGATAAGCCTAGTCCTGGAGGCTGAAGCCCCAGCTGTAGGTGCTGGAGCCACGTGAGGCCGGGGCTATGCGGGCCTGGAACCACCAGCCATTTCAGTTTGCCTTCAGACAACTTGAGGACGTGGTCCTTAAACAATGCCATTTATAGGGCATAAAGTTGGGGTACTCCTAGATCACCGAATAGAGAACTACCAAACTAGAGACTCTGTGAGAAAAGTTTAATTTTTATTACGTTAGCAAGAATTTTGCACAATAAAACACGTAGAAGCTACCAATTTTCGGCAAATCTAGGCAGTATCATTATTTTATGTACTTCTAGGAAAGAAAATATGCTGCTGATGAACTGTGAGATGCCATTTATTCTCAGCCACATCCTGACTTCAGAAATGTTAAAATGTGGGGGAATGTGTGTTAGCATTAATGAAATGTATTTTAATTATATTACACAAGTAAATTTTGGATTCTATGTAACAATATTTAAACTTTCTAAAAATTGAGGTATGTACAGATCGATGGGATTTCATGTATGCACACATCTGTGTGACCACCCTCTATGTTAAGATATAAACCACTTTCACCATTTCAGGTTTCCTGTGTCTCTTCCCCATCAATCCCAACCACAAGTGTGGCCACTTTCTAATATTTTTCACATAAATTCACATAAAAGTTTTGTTTGTTCTGGGACGTCATATAAATATAGTCTTCAATTTGTACTCTTTTGGGTCTAACTTCTTAATTCAGCATAATTTTTTTTTGAGATTTATCCATCTATGTAAAAATGTAAGTTTGTTTATTCATTCTCCTGTGGATGGACATTCGGGTCATTTCTAGTAGGTTGTTTTTGGTTTTTGAGGTTGGTTTGTTTTTGTTTTTGTTCTACTATTGTTGACAGAGCTTCTGAGCACATTCATGTAAGTCTTTGGATGAACTTGTATTTTCATTTCTATTGGGCGAATACCTACAGTGGAATTACTAAGTGTAGGGTGGTGTATGTTTAACTTAATAATAAACCGCCAAGCAGCTTTTCAAAGTGTTTTTACCATGTTATAGTCCCACCTGCAAGGTACGAGTGCTCCAATTTCTCCACATCCTCACCAACACTAGAAATGTTAGTCTTTTAAATTGTAGGTACCTTGTGGGTGTACAGATGTTTCTCCCTGTGGTTTTCATTTGCATTTTTGTGATGACCAGTGATGTTGAGAGTATTTTCCTGTGTTTATTGTCCACTTGGGTATCTTCTCTTGGGACATTTTCATTTAATCTGTGTCTATTTTTAAAAAATTGAGTTATTTGTCTTTTTCTTATTGATTGAATGTAGGAATTCTTCATGTATTCTGGATACTGAGTCCTGGTTCAGTTATACATTTTGTAAAGAATAATCACTTAAATGAGAGGAAGTTATTAGGGCTAAAGCACATTGCGGGACTGAAGTCCAACTAACATTTACTGAGTGACAACCCGGCACCAGGCACTTCACATCCAATATTTCCCCTAATTCTCACTATGCAGAGAGAGAATTATTTTCTTGACTTTTGCTCTATGATCCTGGAGCCCAGAGAGGTTCAGTAACTTGTTCAATGCAGTCCAGCTTGAAAGGGTGGAGCCAGGATTCAAAGAGGTCTATGCAAATTCTTCCCCTTAAACACAGCACACTTATGTTGAGTGGCCTCCATTTCCCCTTTGATCTTGGATTATGTAGCAGGACATTTTGTTTTTTCAGGACTTAGACCTCTAGAATCTTTTTCTGCCCCTGATTTGGGACAAGTATGCTTCATAGAATCTGATTATGGACAATGGTGAACTTAAGAAAATGGCAATGATCCAGGTTAGGGAGAGACAAGGAAAAAGCAGGAAGAGGATCCTGAAGCAGGTTGAAAGATAGTCAGTATTGAGGTAGACAGTGACAGTGGGAGATCAAGTCAAAGTTAATTCAGAAGCTCAAAGTCAGCAGGCCTCCAAAAGCTGGAGGTCAAGATGGAGAAGGACTGCAAAGTCAGGGAGAAGAAACAGATGAACGAGAAGCCTCGTATTAGTCTGTGCACATGTGCTTTGACAAAAAACAACAAAAAACATAGGTGACAAATTTGGAAGGTAAAATAGACCAACACTGAGAAAAATGGCATCCTAAATTTTGATCTCAGGCCGAGTCCCTTCCTTGTCTGTGTTCCAGGAATGAGAAAAAATGACTTTCTTCAAATCCAAGTTTGTTTTTCCTTTCAATTAAATGTTCATACTAAATGCTCCTTTTATACTCAAGAAAATTATCCCTTCCTTCCCTGATCTTCCATTGAAAACAGTGGACAACCAAATCTTCCTACTAATTGTTCTGATAATACAAACTCTTAACTATGTGGGATCCAGATTTAGAGCTTCTTTAAAGACAAGATACTGAAAGACAATGCAATTCACGAAGGACTCCACTTTGGAAAATAACCTTTATTTTATTTTTTTTAAGATTATTTATTTATTTGAGAGAGAGACAGTGAGAGAGAGCATGAGAGGGGAGAAGGTCGGAGGGAGAAGCAGACTCTCCATGGAGCTGGGAGCCCGATGTGGGACTCGATCCTGGAACTGCAGGATTATGACCTGAGCCGAAGGCAGTTGCTTAACCTACTGAGCCACCCAGGCACCCGGAAAATAATCTTTAAAAGCTCAATTGATCATGGGAGTACATCTAGATCACGGGAAAGATGTTAGATTTGAACAAAATGGTTTTTGAAAGAGAACAGTTGAGAGGAACTAGGAGATGACTGCCTGAGGATCCAGTGACTGCCAGTGGCCAAGAATTCACAAGGACCTGTTTTGTTTGTTTTTTTTAAGAGTTTACTTATTTATTTGACAGAGACACAGCGAGAGAGGGAACACAGCAGGGGGAGAGGGAGAAGGGAGAAGCAGGCTTCCCGCTGAGCAGGGAGCCCGATGCAGGGCTCGATCCCAGGACTCTGGGATCATGACCTGAGCTGAAGGCAGACACTTAACGACTGAGCCACCCAGGCGCCCCTACAAGGACCTGTTGTAAGTCCATCTGTGGTAAAGGTGGAGAAGGTATGGAAGGAAAAGGGGTTGGGCTCCTTTTACAGATACTCGGTGAGGTGTTTTACTAGAGGGCCCCTGTGGAGGAAGAGTGACCTGAAAGCTTGCCTGGATAAAGGGGAACCTGTGGACTGCCCTATGACCTTATGTGCCCAGGGGAGTTCATAACCTTCGCTGTGGAAGGCATGGAAGCCACTGAAGGCTCAGAAAGGAAGACAAAGACAAGGAAGCTGTATGTTGGAGAAGTGGATCTGGAGTGGGGGGCAGAGCAGGACGAAGAGTGGAAATCGGGGATCAAAGGCTAATGAGATTTCTGATTGAGTGTGTGCGCAGGGCTAGGGAGACAAGATGAGTCAGAAACAGTCTGAAAGAGCAGGGCGCGCACAAGGAGGAATTGCAGACAGGCTGGATAGGGTCTTTTAGATCCAAAGTGCTGCCCGGTACAATGTGTCTGAGTTCAGCAGGCATGCTTCAAAATGGCTCCTTCTAGTGACAGACCCAGGGGTTAGTGGGCTCTCTAGCTACTCTTTTAAGAAGACAACATTCTCTAAACTGTGGGATATATTTCATTGCCTCTCTTTGCATATGACCTCTCCAGAATGTGCCTGTAGCATTCTGAGTCTCTCTGCTAACTTTGTCGCAGGCTGCCTTCCCCACCCAGAACCTGGCCGATAAATCCCTTACAAGGCCAGGAACCCCTCTCTGTTGGAGAACATGGGGTGGAAACAATTCTTTCTTCACTCAACCTTTTGCCACACTATTCCTCTAATCTTCAAACGAACCCACTGACTAAGGCCTGTGAAATTTCTTAGAAGGGGCACCTGGGTGGCTCAGTCAGTTAAGTGTCCAACTCCTGATTTTGGTTCAGGTCGTGATCTTGGGGTCATGGGATTGAGCCCCATATGGGGCTCCCACATGCCGTGGAGTCTGCTTGAGATTTTCTCTCCCTCTCCCTCTGCCCCTCTTGCTTGTGCGTGAGAGCTCTCCCTCTCTGTCTCAATTAAATAAATAAATCTTAAAAAAAAAAAAGAAGAGTTAGAAAAGAGAATCATAATGGAGAGTAAAAAGCTAGTAAGAGCTAACCTTCGATTGAGTGCTTACTCAATGCTGCCCGTGGTACTGAGAGCTCTATAAGCATGATTTGTTTAATCTTTACAACAACACTGTGTGGTAGGTATTACTATGATCTCAATGTTACAAAAGAAGAAACTGAGACCCAGAGAAATTCAGTCACTTCCGCAGAGTCATGCATGCAGCCACTGAGGGGTACAGCTGAAACGGAAGCTCAGGGGGTGTGGCTTCAGAGCCTGCAGCCCCAGCCACTGTCCTGCCTACTGGCTCTTTTGAGGGAACACCTGGGACGCAGACCTTCCCAAGGAGGTTTTCCCTTTCGGCCCACCCCTAAGGTGGCTTTCCTGCTCTGGGGCTTGGACCTCTCCTTCCCAGCTCCTTCAACTTCTGCTCTCTACATGCAAAACGTCTGCTCCTTCTCTTGGGAATCTCCACCATGTCCCACTGGAAGAAGCCTCTAGTCTCTACATCTCTATCCCCTCCCCGTACACTGTCCCGAAAGCGAGTTCCATCAGCATGAACGACACCCAACCGCCAAGATGTCTGTCCCTGAATGGAAGTTAGGGGGTCCCGACTGATAGGCTGAGGAGTTTTGAATGTCCTTCCTGCTTTGGAGGTGCTTTGTTCTGGCACCCCTAAGGAACAACTAAATATTACATAATTGTCCCAGCAGGGTAATATATGTCACGTGCCCTGGAAAACTCCTAAAATCATAAAAACACTGAGTTCCAAATACACCTGGCCCTAAAGGTTTTGGGTTTGAAGTTGTAGACCTATATTCCTAGCATCCCCGGGAGAGTCTATGGCAGCATCTCAGAATTACACACTTCAGTGTGTCTGCAGTGAAATAATCTCTGCACATGTGCAGACTAAGTGGGAAAAATAGAGATAAATATCTCCACATCAGTTTAAGACAAGTCTTGTTGCCAAGGTGCAAATCTATCTTTTTTGTTAAAAAAAAAAAAAAAATTCAGCTGAGTAAATGTGAAGACCCAGTTGTCTTTATTAAGCAATTCATGAGTTGGGGACCATCCCATCTAGTAAGGGAGGGGGGCATACTAGGGAAGCTGTGTAAAATGGAAGGATTTTATACAAAGGAGGCCAAGCTAAGACGTTATTGGCAAAAGAAAAGGATTGTTTCAGGCAAGGTCACCTTCACTTAGGGGGGAAGGGCAGAGAGTCTTAACATGCAGATTACCTCATCTTCCTTTGGAGGATGGAGAGGGACCATGTGGCAGATTACCTCACTGGTGCTGACCAGAACATTCCTGACTGACTGGTTAAGACTGCATTTCTAGGGGAGGTTGAAATTGCAATTAGGTTAGGTATTAAGCCTTGGTTTGGTGACTTGGCCTAGCATAAGTGACTCCATTTTGGGCCCGCGATTTTCTTTTTAACTCTTTCTCTGAAAGTTTCTGTCTTTTCAAAGCATGTGGATTTCACAGTTTCAGATAAGGGATGGTGGACCCAAACCATACACAGCAGAGTGAAATTAATGCCATTATAAAGGGACTGTGGACAGACGCAGGGGCAGTTGGCTCATGTCTGTATCCCTTAGCTGAATTTGATTTCAGAAAAGAAGTAACAAGGGAATACAGCTGGTGGGTAGTGATTATACTTAAGACTATATCAGTTAGTCTGTTTTTATTAAAAGTAAATTCCAATTCAGAGAAGCTGGGAAAGAGTAAATGTGTCAGCTGATATACTTGGAAAAGCCAGAGAGGGGACTAGTCTAAGTTAGTCCCCTCAAAGCTTGATCCAGAAACTGAGTAATACTGTCAAGGACTCAGATGCCTTGGTCTCTCTGCTTTCCCCTGCCAGTTGTTTGCTCTAAGATGGGCTCTCCTCATGGTTCCAAGATGGCTGCCAGCAGCTTGCTGATCTCCACGTGACCCCACTCAAGTCCAGAGGAGAGAGAAAGCATCTGTCTCTTGGACAAGCTTAAGTCACATGGTCATATCTGTGTCCAGGAGTCCGGAACACGGTGATTGGCTTAGCCCAGGTTATCAGTATTCAAACTACCTAAGCATATCCTTGAGGGTAAATGAATCTTTCAAAATGGTACACAGGCTTAGATAGTTTTAAGGCAATCCCTTTCTATATATTCACTTTTCATACTCACTCTTGCCTAAAATTGATGTACCTGAGAACCTGTCTTCAAGTGAGGCCTCAGGCCAACTCTTTTCATTCCCCTTCTCATAACCACCCTTCTCTTGCTCTCTACCCAAACAGGGGCATGTCTTAGCCATCCCAACTGTTACCATGGTGCGCTGACCCAGGGCATACAGTTCTCTGGGGCACACTCTAAGAGGACAGCTTTGCAATGTTACTATTGAACAAACTCCTTTGATCAAGGCTTTATGGCTTTTCCTGTCTTATCCGTGAATTTGTCAGGGGAGAAGGATGACTTAGAAAGCCAATATTAGACCACATTGGTGTGTTCTGAACCCAGATTGAATAGGTGGAGTGGTGGGACAGTTCCCATGGGAAGCCCCAGCCATGCTGAGAGAAAGCATCCTTCCAGAGAGAGAAATTCATGAGAACAAAGCAAAGGAAATAGGTAAGAGGGAAAGCAGTGGTGGCTGATTTCCTAGTCCCCCACCCCCATCAGACATCCGGGGTTCAGAGGTGAGATGGTTGCCACGCATAACATTTGTCTTTGGACTGAAAAACGATGAGAAGCTTCCTCTGACAGAAAGTAAGTCTGTTTGGCTGCAGGTTTGACAGTGAGGTCTGCCTTTGCTAACATGATTATATGACAGACATTTTCTATAATTTCAATGAGTGAGATCTGCTGCTCCAAGGTTTCTATGAAATGCATTTAAAGCACGTGACAAACGTTTTATTTTATAAATATATGTTGGTAATGTTTTATTGAAATTAGCAGTACTTTTATTTTCCATGCCCTCTCTGGTATATCAGATTAAATAAAGTGTCTCTTAGTAAACGAATAGCAAGTATAGTTAAGAGTCATTTGCTATCTGGGTAAAGCCTTTTGATATAATTCCTCCAAATTGAAAGAGTGACTCTCTCTCACTGGGAAGCAAATCCATTAGCAAGACGTGTGAATTCCAAATCTTTGTTTCCAACAAAATTAAGGAAAAACCTTAACTGACTTCCAGCTGATCCTTAAGAATAGTGTTTCATAGACCACTGTGAGATTTTCAGCACGTAACTTGTCTGCATTATAATAAGATTCTAATTTCTATGATAAAATTACTTTTCTTGGTCCTATTTATTTATGTGAATGAGGTCTCAGCACTTACATTTATAAAAAGAAAAATAACAATGGAACTAGTCTTATTTCTGAACATTTCTCAAAGTGAGTAATATTTATGCATGGATTTATGAACTAACTAAAATATAAAAGTTAGCCCCATTTATCTCATTTAAAAATGCCTTTCTGATACAATTTTACTATTCATGTTTGGGCAGTATTTATCAAAATCTGTCATATATTTGGATTTTTGATAAAATTTATACTGGCAATAATTATAATAATAACTTCATGAGGGAAAAACTAGCATCTAGAGCCTTGTGGTCACAAGAAATAAATCTGTCTCAAATGATGGACATTTGTTATTGCACAGAGAAATAATAGCTTGCTTAATAAAAGCAAAAGGAACATTACATTATGATCAAATTATGAGGAAGAAATAGAATAGAAATTCAACTTCTAAGTAATAAAAAGAGAACAGTGGGAAATTTGACCTCTTATAGAAGAGCTTTTCAGATGTATTTTAGATGTTGGGAACCAATTGCTATAGAATTTAGAGTTCATTGTATACATGGAAAAAGAATGAATTAACAGTTTTATTCTAAATTGTCAGAAGTTACATACACAGGATCACTTCTTTGGCATCTAAAACTAATCATGAAATATTTTGGGTGTCAACATAAAAATGTGCGAGGGTCACATAGGTTTTCAAAATTCTTTTAGGTCTACATCAACAGCAACAAAAAATGGAACAAAGTGGCTTAGGCCATGTGCCCCATCCATCTCTGGAGGTGTCAGGAGAATCACCTTCCCTGGAACTGGTTAGAAACCAAAACCAAAACCAGAAAATACTGGGAAGGGGCAAAGGAGGCTGGCTGATGCAGGTGCAGGTAGTCAAGTAGAAGGGGAGAAACCATGCAAAAGGTCAATAAAGTCAAGATAATTTTCCTCCTCCTCCTCCTCCTTCTTCTTCTTCCTCTTCCTCTTCTTCTTCCTCTTCTTCTTCTTCTTCTCCTTCTTCTCCTTCTTCTCCTTCTCCTTCTTTTTCTTCAATATGGTGTCTATGTTCTTGTTTGAAGGCAGAGAGGAGCCATGGGTGGTGGGATCTAGGGGTCCAGTGACGAGATCCTGGGGGAAGAGGGGAAGAAAAGGGATCTAGGCAGACAGCGGGTGTGTGGCTTTGTAAATAGGTTGTGGCAACTGGATCTGACATCCTTGAACTTGAACTGCCTGACCGACCGGCACAGCTGCTTACTACTGAGTGGAGTCTCTTGGGGATTGCTGTGGTCACAGAGCAGTTTTTTCTGTGGAGTCTAGCCACAGCATTACCCCAAGCTACCTGACAGAAAAACCCATCTGTTTAATCATTATTAAAAGGATATTGTTTAAAGGGTACAAACTTCCAGTTTTAGGAGGAATAAATTGTGGGGCTCTAGTGTACACCATGGTGATTATAGTTAATACTGAATTATATACTCGGAAGTTGCTAAGAGAATAGATCTTATTTGTTCTTACCACAAAGAAGAAATGGTAATTGGAGAACATGACAGAGGTGTTGGTTCATGCTATGGTGGGTAATCATACTGTAGTACATAAGTGTGTCAAATCAACACATTGCATGCTTTAAACTTACACAGTGTTACATACTATTTGTATCTCAATAAAGCTGGAAGAGGAAAAACAAGAAGGGAATTGTTGGACATGCCCCCACAAATAAAAAATACATTTTCAAGGCATATGATTAGGTCCCTGAACTTACCCATCTTGACTTCAAGCAACAACCATTACAGTAGTTTTTTGTTTTTTTTTTTAAGATTTTATTTTATTTATTTATTTGACAGAGAGAGCATAAGCAGGGGGAGCGGCACAGGGAGAAGCGGGCTCCCTGCTTGCAGGACTCAATCCCAGGACCCTAAGATCATGATCTGAGCCAAAGGCAGACACTTAACCAACTGAGCCACCCAGGCGCCCCCCCACCTCCATTATAGACTGTTGGTAAATCCATGGGGAAGTCCACAAAGATGGCATTTTTTAAAACTATTTATTGAATCATAATATAAATACAAAAACAAGCTGTCGAAAACCTAAATTCAACTGAGTAAATTCAAAGATCTGATTCGCTTTATTCAAAGATTGATGAGTATCCTATCGAGCAAGTTGAGAGGGGTGCTGAGGAGCCCTACAGAGTGGAAGGGCTTTCATAGACAGAAGGGGTGCAGACAAGGACATCGTAAATAAGAGAAGAGATTATTGCAGCCAGGGTCACCTTACTTTGAGGGAGGGACAGGGCTCTATCAACAGATCACCTTCCTAGTGCTGGCCAGAAAATTCCAGACTTACTGGTTTAAGATTCCGTTCCTGGGAGAGGCTAAGAGTGCAGTTAGGTTAGGTATTAAGTCCTGTTTTGCTGACCTGTGGCTTAGCACAAGTCACTCCATTTGGGGCCTGTTATTTCTTTTCTTTTTTTTTAACATTTCCCCTTTTCTGATCAGACTCTCAAGCCCGAGAAATGGGGTCAAAATTTAAAGCATGAGCACTGCTCTCAGCTCCTTTTACTCTCACAGCTTTTACTGATACTCTGGGTGACATTCATGAGTCATCATGTTTTCTTTCTGTGTTTTTATTTTCTTTTGCTTTTGCTGAATCTCTGTGGTGTTCATGGGTCATGACTTCAGACTCACAATTTTTGGGTTGGTCATTTTCTTCATTTTTTTTTTCCTGATGTTCTAATCTTAGGGAGATCATTTGCTTGGTGGTTAGAACTTGCTAATACACATTTAAATTTTTGAGAGAATACAATGCACCAGGGAAATTACTATGACTATTATAAACAGGATAATCCCTGATATCTGTAGTGTACTTTGGGGCCAAGACCCAAACCAATCAAAATCAAATAAGAGACCCCAGAAGGAGTCACCTTTTTAAGCCAAGGGACTTGCTCAGTGGTTTTATGTCATTGAGTTTTTATGTCATTTTATGTCATTGAGTTTCAACTTCCTCAGAAGTGTTCATCTAAGGGCAGAATGTGGCCACAGCGCCTCCCTACTCAGCTAAAAGATAACCAGGGGCTATCCTACTGTTAAGAACAACTTTGGCCAGAGGGTCTGAGGATTTTTTTTGGGGCCACTATTACTTTAGCAATAGATTCTGCAATATTTTCAAGAGTTAAGGAAAGGTTCCTGATTATAACCTCATTTACATTTTTTTTTTCCAAACCAGGGAAGAAAGGCCCTGCCAAAGGAAGCAAAGCCTGAATCATGAATGCTTCCTGATAATTCCCGTTTGAATCTTCGGCTCGGGACTGGAAAGGTGACAGCCTTGGAGGCCAGCAAAATTCTAAAGGTCTGTAAAGCACAAGGCAATTTTATTCTTAACCTTTGCCTCGTGCCGCCTTCTTTGCATAGTGCCCAGATGCAAAATTCCCCAATTTGGGGGTTGTTAACTGGAGACAGGGAAATGGACCAGGAGGTCTCAGATGAGAGTTTGATGACAAATCCAACAGTCTGAAAGGTCACCTAGCAATAGCCTAGGGTGGTGTTATCTTTCCAGGAAAGTGCCAGAGTAGAAAGAAAGAAAGAAAGAAAGAAAGAAAGAAAGAAAAAAGAAAGAAAGAAAGAAAAGACAAAAGTTTAGTTTAGTTAGAGTATAAAGTCTTGAGGTGGCATCTTGGGTGGAATCAGTCTATATTGATGTCTGCTGCTTCTCCTCTGAGTCAGTTGGATATGGAGGTCTCCAGTGTTTGCATAGGACTGGTGCCAGGTGGAGCCCTTTTCAGTTGTGAGATGTGTATCTACGGTCTGGCTGTTACGTGGGTAGTGAGAGGACCTGGTGCAGTCCCTTCTGGGGAGATTTAAGGTTAGTCTTTGTTCTTAGTGATTCCAAACCGTAAGAGTGGAAGATGATTGGAAACATTAGTTTAGTGAATCATGGTCAGATATTTGCAGAAGCCAGAATTCAGAATCTAGTCCAACTGACAGGTATGTCATAAAGATTATAACCATCCTCACCACTTCACTCAGTCCCTTGTTATGAATTCTCGCTCTGCTTTCATCCAGTTCTTCCATTAGTTCTGGAAATTCTGATCCAGTTCAGCTTTATGATCTTAAAGTTATCAGAAACCTTTATTCTAGAGTACTTTCCATGAGTCTCCTTGAAGATGAAGCACTTTTGCAGAAACACTTTAGTAAAAGCATCAAAGTAAAGTAGCAACCCTCTGTAAATGACAGACTTAAAATGCCCATCGTTAAAGATCTGATGACAGTTTATTATAATTATAATAGAACTGATGAGGAAATTTGGTTATTTTTATAAGGCACAATATTTTAAGATAATGAGTAGTAGTATGGTGATAACATTATACCAGGAAATAACAGACTTTAAGAATTTCATGCAGTTCCTGGAACACTTATAACATGTACCTATACAAACACAACATAAAGAAGGCTTAGCATTACTTCTTATTTGACAATGCCTCCAATGTAATTTACATACCAAATTAGCATAAACGTATAACATCTTTCCTTTTATAAGGAGAGACAACAACAAAGAGATGTTCTGGGGACCCTCTGAAAAATCCAAAATAAGTTCGATGTCAAAAAAACTTTATTTAGAATTTGATTTGGGGGAAGTTTGTCAAACATATCAAGAGGCTCGTTAAAGCACTTGGTCAGCTAGGATCATAGGCCACTGTGAAACAGTATTTATCTGTTTAACCAAAGTGACAAAGAGCATAGGCAATTATAGAAGGTTACATAGATCTGAGAAAAAACTTAATTCTTGTAATATTGAAAGTACTAGATTTGAGTAATCAAAGAGCCACTGAAGACAGTTGAACACAGAAAATTACTTTGATGAAAAGATCATTTAAGGGCGCCTGGGTGGCTCAGTGGGTTAAAGCCTCTGCTTTCGGCTCAGGTCATGATCTCAGGGTCCTGGGATCGAGGCCCACATCGGGCTCCCTGCTCAGCGGGGAGCCTGCTTCCCCCTCTCTCTCTGCCTGCCTCTCTGCCTCCTTGTGATCTCTCTCCCTCTGTGAAATAAATAAATAAAATCTTTAAAAAAAAAAGATCATTTAAAAGATAGAGAAAACCTAATTTCTTATTAAGAGTGGACCAACAGGGGGGCCTGGGTGGCTCAGTCAGTTAAGCATCCGAGTCTTGGTTTTGGCTTAGGTCATGATCTCAGCATTGGGGGATTGAGCCCCAAGGAGTCTGCATCAGATTCTCTCTCCCTCTCCTTCCAGCTTGTGTTCTCTCTCTCTCTCCCAAATAAATAAATGAAATCTTAAAAAAAAAAAAAAAAAAGAGTGGACCAACCAACCCAAGAAAACTTTTCCGTTCAGCAGATGGAAGCACATTAAGGTTTAGTTTTATGTATGTACACAATAGATATTAAAGCTCATTAAAACATTTTTTAATTCGCAGAGCTTGATCATATGTAAAATTATTTTCCCAAGATAACCTTTCCACAAACCTTCTACAACCTTCTTTTATACATTTAGATTTTGTCCTAGGTTTTTCCTCTTTAAACAACCCTCCTCACTTTAGGACAAAGTTACCTCCTTTTTTCTCAACCAAAAATGCACCTCTGTTCCCCTCATACATTGTCTTGCTGAAAACACGCATCCCATTTTCCTTGCCTACAGAGATATTTCCCTTATTATTTCCAACAGCTTACATATAGATTGAATTTTCAGCCTTTAACAACNTTTTTTTTTTTTAATTTTTTTTTTTAAAGTTTTTTTTTTTTAATTTTTATTTATTCATTTGACACAGAGAGATTACAAGTAGGCAGAGAGGCAGGCAGNCTGTTCCCCTCATACATTGTCTTGCTGAAAACACGCATCCCATTTTCCTTGCCTACAGAGATATTTCCCTTATTATTTCCAACAGCTTACATATAGATTGAATTTTCAGCCTTTAACAACTATAATTCCTCATGAAAATAAAGAATCAAACACTTGTGAACTCTTATCCTAGTGTTCTATAGATCAGCAAATTTATGAAGACATTTAGACATTAGATAAATTCAGCCACTACTACAGCTGTTTTCTTGTTGACAGATTTTGTAAGAGAAAACATGAACTTATTTGACTTTTTAGTAAACCCCAGGTAGAATGAAAGTATTACATTTAATGCTTGTAACTGAAGTCATGCCTCTCTTTAATTACACCAATGAACTTCAAATAGCTTTAATACCAAATATTTTTCTAGATCACATGACTCTGTAATTTATTTGGATTAAATCTCTATTATATTTCTGAGAATTTAATTTATATAGGTACTCAATTTTCTTAGCCAATTAAATAGAGCTCTTTTACAGATTAATTTTGGCAATATCATCCCAAGGTAGTGAATACCACACATCTACAACACCTGTGTGTAGACACATTTGAACATGGACACAGAGGCCTCCTAGCTTCCATTCTAAAATTTTAGCCATGAGATGGGTTTTGGTAGAAGAGATACTCAAGGGTTCTTTTTTTCCACCTAAGTTTCAAATAATCTTTTCCTCCTTTGCTTTTCTTCTGACAAGAATTACCTCCCTGAAGTAGGTATTTTAAAGAAATGACCTGGGGACACCTGGGTGGCTCAGTCAGTTAAGCGTCTGCCTTCGGCTCAGGTCATGACCTCAGGGTCCTGAGATCAAATCCTGCGTCGGGCTCCTTGCTTGGAGGGAACCCTGCCTTACCCTCTGCTTGTGCTCACTCTCTGACAAATAAATGAAATCTTAAAAAAAAATTAAAGAGGTGTCCTGGGTAAGAATCCCTCATATCAGAGAGATCATATGATAATTGTCTTTCTCTGATTGACTTATTTCGCTCAGCATAATACCCTCTAGTTTCATCCACGTCATTGCAAATGGCAAGATTTCATTTCTTTTGATAGCTGCATAGTATTCCATTGTATATATATACCACATCTTCTTTATCCATTCATCTGTTGATGGACATCTAGGTTCTTTCCATAGTTTGGCTATTGTGGACATTGCTGCTGTAATCATTCGGGTGCATGTGCCCCCTGAGGATCACTACCTTTGTATCTTTAGGGTAAATACCCAGTAGTACAATTGCTAGGTCGTAGGGTAGCTCTATTTTCAACTTTTTGAGGAACCTCCACTCTGTTTTCCAGAGTGGCTGCACCAGCTTGCATTCCCACCAACAGTGTAGGAGGGTTCCCCTTTCTCCACATCCTCGCCAACATCTGTCATTTCCTGACTTGTTAATTTTAGCCATTCTGACTGGTATGAAGTGGTATCTCACTGTGGTTTTGAGTGGTCTTATTTCAAAGTTTATTTATTTTTGAGTAATCTCTACACCCAACGTGCAGCTTAAACTCACAACCCTAAGATCGAGAGTCACATGGTCCACCGACTGAGCCAGCCAGGTGCCCTGAGTGGTCTTAGTTCAAAGGTAACTGTTTAGTACTCTCTTCAGAGTGGAAAGGCAGCTCAGCCACAGGAATTCTAGCATGCGTGCTCAAATCAAGGAGGGGTGGGGGAGCAGAAGGCATTAAGTCATTCTTAAAGTCTTTCATTTTAGGTTCTATTATATATTATTTTTCATCAGCCTTTTGCAATGAATCTTTCAATAAAGCTGTTTTGGAACTTTGAAACTTTTGTTGGGGGTTGCTGCATGCTAATTAAAGTAGGCATCCCATTCTGTTTGTTTAATTGGGGACCCCTTACTTTCAACTGCACTTATGTTCCCCATAACAGCTGTTGTGATTCTAGGTTGTATTTAGTAAGATTTTGTCATTTTTGTAGATATCTATAAGGACTACAGTTCTTAGATATAAAATAAGCAGCTGTGTTGGAAGGTGGCACACTCAACTCTTTGGAATTAGAGAATAGCTTTTATTATTCTATTATTTTATTTTATTTTATTTTATTTTTTATTTAACTAAGCCTTTGAGTCTCTCAGAGTTGAACAAATACCTAAAAGGGACATGGGCTGGGTTGGGAATTGTGTGTCGCTGTACAGTATACATCATTGCACAGAAATTTTCTTGAAGTTGGTAGGTGATTGGTGGGGTGTCTGATTGAATGGGGGGCCACCAAACTTGGGTGTGCTCTGATCAGGTGGAGGCTGGTGGCATGGGAGGGGAAAGAATTCACCCAAGATAGAACAGAAGAGATAGAAGTCTATTGACTACACTGCAAGGGAACAGGGGGCAAGACAGCAAAGGAGAGACTGTCTGCCATGAGGTGGTGGAGGGGTCATAGTTATAGGTGGAGTGAGGGAGTATAGGAAAAGATAGAATTTTCCCTTTTTGGTAATCTGGTTGTAATTGGTCCATTAGAGCCTATGGCTATTTCGAAGTAGGTCACTTAATGAGCCTGTTTGCATTCAGCTCCAGGGTCACTGTGGGCCCTTTTGCTTATTCAGGTTTCCAGTGCTCAAGCTTTTAGTCTAAAAGTGACCTCTATGTGACCTAGTATCAGTCTAACTGTGACCAATTTATCCTAACTTGGGAGTCTTTGGGTTAGGTGGTGAGCCCTCTAGCAGATTTTAAATACTTGATCCATGCCCAGAAATTATTGTGACTTTGCTTATTTCTGAGACTCCCATTAGCAATTGGCCTTTATCCACACAAAAGACAAACACGTGCACCTCACCATACTAGCAGTAATCAGGAGGTATTACTGTGTCCTGGGTGAGAGAATGGCCTGTGTGCACCACCACCCGTTCCCGTGGAACCTTGAATGGGGAGAGGATTGAACCAGCAGGCAACAACAGGGGACTGTGGACTCCGTGTTCTGCATGGATGGGGAACTGCACACTGCCACTAACAGTTCCCACGTGGATCTTGAGGCAGAATTGTGGGCTGGGGTTCTTCCACTCAAAAACCTGGTCATTGCAGCCCAAAAGGCACTTGGCTCCAGGCAAAACTGTCTACAAGCTCAGCTGGTCTCTAAAGAGAACCTTCTGCCAGCTCAAGCTGACCTGCCCTGTACTGGAAAGCCAGTTAGTTAGATTGTGAGCTCCATGCAGAGGGCAGAGCTCACAGCTGGGAGGAACTTATCCTCAGCCTTTGAAAAGCAGGGAGGAGAGCTCAGAAAGGAGTCCACAGGTTCCATGCCTGTGTTTTTCATTGCCCCCAAACACCAGTAGAAGTTTGTTTGGGGCCCATCAGTGCCGCCGAGTCTGTTAAAACAAACAAACAAAACAATTCAACGTGTTTGAAGTTCTAAGTTTGAGTTCATTTGAAGATCTAATTGGCTTTATTCAATGATTCATGAATTGGGCAGCATCCCATCTAGCAAGTAGAAAGGAGCCATGGGAAGTGGAAGGCTTTCACAGACAGAAGGGGGCAGGGAAGGACATCATACACAAGAGATTATTTCCCGGCAGGGTCACCTTACTTTGGGGGAGAGGCAGGGCTCTATCAACAGATCACTAGTGCTGGCCGGGAAATTCCAGACTTGTTGGTTTAAGATTCTGTTCCCAGGAGATGCTGACACTGTAGTGTCAGGTTAGGTATTAAGTCCTGTTTTGCTGATGTGGGGCTTAGCACAAGTGACTCCATTTTGGGACCTGTTATTTCTTTTTTTTCCCCCCAAAGTAAACATATCATAAAATTATAGCTTGATGAAATTTTAGAAACTGGACACACCAGGTGTCAAGCATCCAGGTCAAAACCAGAACATTACCAGTACCCCCAGCAGCCCCTTCTACATGTTAATCCAATAATGTTAACATTTAGTCCAGTTTAAGCCTGAGACTACCAAAAAAATGTAGTCTGCCTTTGAAATGTAATGGCAGTTTTAGAGTAAACTGTTAACTTGGTTATATGAGTATTTCACTACTGGAAAACTGGTTTCAGAAATATTTTGCTCTTAAAAACCACATCTTTAAGCAAAAATCTGAATTGCTCACAGCAATAATTTTCATCTTTTGGTACATCAGCAGAATCTGTGAAATGAAGTGGTAAATCGGTGAGAAATAGAAGATGAATAGAATAGAAGCAGTGATGAATGAGCAAAGAAGCAAAATATTAGGAAGCAAAATAGGGGTGACCATACCTTAGTAATTTGATTCAGGATACTGCTCTATAAACGCACTCCGTGAGTGTTATGAACCTGTTAATGGCTCTTGCAGGTGTTTTGCTTTGTAAAGGTGGCTATTATTGGAGAAAAAGCTTTTTTTACTTCATTTTATGGTAGTAATAATATCAATTAGTATCTTGCTTTATGTATATTTTTAAAGGATTTACTTATTTATTTATTTGAGAGAGACCAGAAGTGGGGGAGGGGGAAGAGGGAGAGAATCCTGTGGACACCTTACTGAGTATGGAGCCTGATGTGGGGCTTGATCTCACAACCCTGAGATAATGGCTTGAGCCGAAATCAAGAGTCCGACATTTAACCAATTGAATCACTCAGGCACCCCTCTTGTTTTAGATTTTTTTTTCTCATTTAAAACATTAATAGATTTTTTTTCTTAGAGCAGTTCCAGGATTGCAGGAAGATTGAACGAAAGCATAGATAGTTTCTATATTGGCTCCGCCCCCCCAGTCCTGCCCACCCCATCCAGTTTGCCCTATTATAAACATCTTGCATTGGTGCATTGTTTTAGATTTTTATAGAGCATTGATATATTCATTTTAAATATTCAAATTCTTTCCTTTTTAATTTGCATATCGATGCAGAAAATCTAGCATCTCCCTATCTTCATTCAATCCACACAGATATGTTTATGTAAGTGGAGTGTTGGACAGGATACTTGTGTTTTAAAACATTGGTGGTTAGCTATAGTTTTATAGTTTTGTTTTGTTTTGGTGTTTTCTGGGGTAAGGGAGAAGAAGCAGTTGAGGACTGGAGGGGGATAGATGGGAAGACCAGAGGTCATGGAGGTTACTCTGCTGAAGTCGATCATCAAACCAGGGGACCATATGGCCAAGCTGAGGTGTAGGGGACACTCACCAGTGTCTCCTGGCTCCCTTAACCTTGCCTGGTCTCTGCTGGACTGCGGACTGGGAGGGTGGTGGCCATCGGCTCACCTATCCCCCGGGCGATTCAGTGCTTCCCTCTTTCCCTGCCTCCAGCCTTGCTTGCGGTTCCTGGGGCCAGGCCATGTGTTGGTATATGTGCCTTTATTTGTAAGTGCACACCCTCATCCTGTCACACACTGTTTACTGGGAAAACAGCAAACAGGGACATTTGCTAGGCTGAATATCAACTCTTTAAAAAAAATTGTGATAAGAACACTTAACATGAGATCTACCCTCTTCATAACAAATTTTCAGCGTACAGTACAGTATTGTTAACTATAGGCATGATATTCTACAGCTGATCTTTAGAACTTACGCATTTTCCAAAACTGAAACTATGCCGGGCAAATAGCAACTCCCTATGTCCCCCTCTCCGCGGCCCCTGGCAACCACTGTTTGACTCTCTGCTTCTAGGAGTTTGAATATTTTAGATTTTTTTAACGTAAGTGTCATCAGGCGGTACTTGTTATTTTGTGACTGGCTTGTTTCACTTAGCATGATATTCTGGAAGTTCGTTCATGTTGTTGCATATGGCTGGGTTTCTTTCTCCCATCCAAGTACTAACCAGGCCCGACCCTGCTTAGCTTCCGAGATCAGACGAGATCGGGCGCGTTCAGGGTGGTACGGCCGTAGACGGTTTCTTTCTTTTTAAAGGCTGAATGATATTCCATTGTCTATATAAACCATGTTTTCTTGATCCATTCATCCATTGGTGGACATTCAGGTTGTTTCTACATCTTGGCTGTTGTACATAACGGTGTAAGGAGCACGGAAGTGCAAATATTTGCACTTTGAGAGGTATTTGGTTCTTTGAGAGGTATTTTGGTTCTTTTGGATGTACACCCAGAAGTGGGATTGCTGGATCATATGGTAGTTCTATTTTTAATTTTTTGAAGAGCCACCAGACTGTTTTTCATAGTAGCTGCACCATTTGTGAATATGTGATATGTTTACTTAAGTTTTATAGGTAACACTCTCACTGCAATATGGTCATGGGTACAATTTCTACTTCTCAAGACATGCCCACACCAGTAGTTGTGACATTTTACATTTTTAGCTTTTGATAAGAAAGGACCTTGACTATAAGAAAGAAACTTGAGGGGCACTTGGGTGGCTCAGTGGGTTAAAGCCTCTGCCTTCGGCTCAGGTCATGATCTCAGAGTCCTGGGATTGAGCCCCACATTGGGCTCCCCGCTCAGCAGGGAGCCTGCTTCCTCCTCTCTATCTGCCTGCCTCTCTGCCTACTTGTGATCTCTCTCTCTGTGTCAAATAAATAAAATAAAATCTTAAAAAAAAAAAGGAAAAAGAAAGAAAATTGAATATTGGGGAGATCATACTCTTTGATTCTCCAAAAATGATTTTTTTCTATCAAAGATACTTTAAATCTACCTTTTTTCTTTTTCCTTCCTTCCCCGTGTGTTTTAAATTCAACACTTTAGGCTTATCACTTTTGCCTTCATTCGAATTTTCCTTCAAGGTAATTAAAACGTAATGGATGATCCTTAACACTCTGCCACACATTATCAAAATGGACTGTTGGATAGACAGCATTTCAAGGGGGAAAGTTTATGCCCACTGTAAGGGGGGATTGTGCTAGCAGTGGGCAAGATGGAAACGGTGGCTCGGAAGCTCAGAATTGCAGGTTACTGACATGCAGACATCAAGAAAGTTACACATGTGTTTCTGTCCACGGAAAAGTGTGAGGGTGACTGGTGATTGGAGACCAGGTCAAATACAGAGGGAGGAGTTAAGGCAGCAGAGTGGGGAAGGGAGAAGGAAGGGGCCAGCATGGATTTGAGGCGAGAGGACACCGGTGGTGGGGGTGCAGAGCTCGGAGAGTGCAAGGCGGGAGAGGAGGCAGGCGGGAAGAAAACAGAGAGAGAAATAGGATGAGAGGTGGTCCCTGGAATATGAGGGGGAGGACGTCATGATCCCGGAGGGTGCAGGGATGGAAGGGGGAAGCTGAGGCCAAGGTAGCATGGTGGGTAGAAGAGGGACGGGGGCAGAGACTTCAGTTTGCAGAAAACCCACCAGCATTCTACCTGCCTGTAGAATTATGGCCTTGAAATAGCGCCCATGCAAAGCTAGCACGTCTAGAAAAGTAACTGGATACAGAGCATCTGTCAGTTTACTGAGCCTCGGAAAGGCAAGAGCTTGATTTCCCGACTTGTGAATAAACAGTTACTCTACTAAGAAAAATTAAGGGACTCCACCTCATCCACTTAAGTCTAAGTCAGAGAACTGAAGGCATGGTCCTGCTCCATTTTTCCAAGTGAGTCCATTTTTTTGATCAGCTTAAAGGAGTGTTTCTATGTGTCAAGTGTTCCAGAAGTAGTACAAGAGAATATTGATCCTGTGTATCTTGCTAACAACTAGTAATAAGTATATTAGACAACCACCTTAACGGAGTAACTTGTCTTGTGCAGAGATTTCTTCTTTATTAATCAATTCATCACAATACAAGGGTCTTAGCCAAAGACTTAAAACATCCTAGCTGAAACGTCCCCCCTGTTAACCTTCCTGAAAGAGTGAAATAGATTCATATGAAGGAGAAATGCCTCGGTTTAAGAAATGAAATATATCTGCTACTGAGGAAAGAAGAGTGGCCTTATTTCTTCTGGGGTCCCACAGTGCCCAGAAATGTCCTGAGCACAGAAGTGTTAAGTACAGTGTTGCCCTTGGGAGTCTCACGATGAACCTGGTGAATGACAGCTTGTGTTGAAAGACAGTCACCTTCATCTGGAACTTGTACATTTGAGCTGGGGACACATTCGTCACATAGCAACCTTGAGATAAACAAGGTGGCTGCTCCCCCAGAAATAGGATTTTTATTTGCTGAGGGGGTTGGATAAGCTCTCCGGTCTTTTGTACAGCTCTAGCCTCTGTGGCCCTTCCTCTGACTTTCCTATATGCTCGTGGTGAGAGATTCTCAGCTCGTCTGATGGTATAAACCAAAGCAGTACCTTTCAGGGGCAAATCGGGGAGTATGTATCAACACCTAACATGGGTAAACCCTTTGGCCACACAGCTCTACTCCTAGAAATTGAGCTTGGACCCTTAGTTCCACAGGTGCACCAGTATATACACGTAAGATTCATTGGAGCGGTGTTTATAAGAAAAAAATGTAGGAGAAATCCTACATACCCATCAGTGGGGGACAAATGAATACATTAAGATTACACTTACTGAACATGTAATAAATAGCTGTTATATTAAAAACTAAAAAAAATCATGTAAGATGAAAAAAGATTACTCATTCAATGGAATACTGATCAATATTTTAAAATATGAACAAAATCTGTACGTGTTCATGTATATGTATTCTTATCTCTGAGAGCACATATATTTTTGTCTTTTTTCCCTCCAACACTTAAAACAGTACCTGGCACATAACAGGTGCTAATACATTTTTTAAAGGAATGATGAATGAATTTTCAAAATGAGTCTAAAGATGCCTGTTCTAAATGCTCAAGAAGCATTCTGTATTTCCCAGGGGACTTCATAATTGGATCCTCGGTCGTTCCCAGTAGCAATTGTAGGAGATATGAATATTTTATGCCGCCCTGCCCTGGAAGAGGAGACGTTTTTGTTTAGAAGATATGAGGCTTACTGCCCAATCCAGATGACATCCCTGGGTTTCAGAGGTGGCGGCGGGAAAAGCCCCCACAAGCACTGTTCCCCATTCAGAGCACTGCACAAACCATGCTCACGGTGGCAGGCGGCTTCGACCGTGCTTGAAAACTGAATAGGAGAGAAATTGCCAGCTGCTCCATCTGAAAACATTTTACTTGATTCCGTCTTCTTTTTGCCACAAACTCTTTAGCTCAGCAAAGTTTACTCCTTAAATGAGAGAAAATATTCCAAGAGAATGTATGTTTGCACTGAGCGTGATGGAGTTACACTTTTTCCTATCAAGGAGTTTGAAGATACATACTTAGTGAAATGAGAGGAACTTTGAAAATGTTCTTTTCCTGAACAGATAATGTAAGAGATAAAAACCCAAACATTAACCTAATGGTTACCTGTATTTTGGTCGGTCGGAAAGCATGAATTTCACTTCTCCTTTACCATGTTATTTCTTTGCCTCAAGGGTTTTTGTTTTGTTTTGTTTTTTTAAATTTCCTTTCTGTCCATTTCTGTCAAACACCTGGGGATGTGCTCTTAAAGAAACACGTCCTAGTCCTCACACCCCCTTGTCCTTCATAGAAAAAATCGGAAAAGCCTAATAACCATAACCACACCTGTTGGTTACAGAAAATAAAACTGCCGCTCATTTTCCTTTCTGTGTTCACAAGATTATTTAAGGATTTGTTTCAAAAGAACTGCTGAAAATATGGAGACTTGACATCATCATAAAACTTGCTGAGATGCTAGGTGCTGGATTTACAAGTACGCTCCCTCAGCACCCGGCCCTGCAGTAGATAAGCCGGTACTTGGCAGCCTGTTTATAGCCACTGAAATGTGTATGACACTTGTATCATCAGAAACCCAGTATAGCTTCTGATGGACATGTACACGGCTTCCAGAACCGTACTGAGCCATACAGCCTTCTTATTTGAGGGCAAAGGATTGAAGATTAGCCTCTGTGTTGCTTTCCATTAGCGAGATCCTGCTTCTGTCTCTATACTGTCCTAAATAGATTTCAGGAAGAATGTGAAGAAATGTATCAAAAATTGGGCCCATTTGTCCGTTTATTCTATGACAACAGTGCTTACCGTTCTTTTTTCTTTTTTTTATTTTTGGCTTTCAATCTGACCCATTTTATTCTTTCCCTTTTTAAACATTTTATTTTTTTAATTTCATTTTTTAGAAGATTTACGTCTACAGAAAAACAGAAGATCGTCCAGAGAGTTTGCATATACACATGCCCAGTTTTCCTGTTATTAATATCTTATGTTAGTATAAAACATTTGACACAATTAATAAAGCAATACGGACACATTATGATTAAGTAAAGCCCATAGGTTATTCAGATTTCCTGTTTTTTTCGCTGGTATTCATTTTCTGTGCCAGGACCCCATCCCGGACATCACACAACCTTGAGTTGCCACGTCTCCTTATGTTCCTTTTGGCCATGACAGTTTTTCAGGCGTCCTTTGCTTTTGATGACCTTGACAGTTTTGTTTTTCAAGATTTTATTTATTTATTTGTCACAGACAAAGAGAGGGAGAGAGAGAGCACAAGCAGAGGGGCAGAGGCAGAGGCAGAGGGAGAAGCAGACGCTCCGCTGAGCAGAGAGCCCAATGCGGGACTCGATCCCAGGAGCCTGGGATCATGACCTGAGCCGAAGGCAGACACTCAGCTGACTGAGCCCCCCAGGAGCCCTGGCCTTGACAGTTTTGAGGAGTGCTGCTCTGGTACTTTATAGGGTAGCCCTCTACTGTCTGATGCTTTCCTTATGATTGGACTGGGGTTACTGGTTTGGGATATTGAGATCACAGAGGTAAAATGCTATTTCCTGTTAATGTTGAATTTGATCACCTGGCAGAGTTTGTATTCATCAGGTTCTCTAAAGTTACTCTTTTTTCCCCCCTTTCCACCTTGTATTTTTTCCGAAGGAAGTTACTAAGGCAGCCCACAGTCAGCGAGTGGGGAGTTATGTTCCCCCTTCTCAAGGACCAAGTATCTACATCAGTTACTTGGAATTCTTCTGCATGAGAAATTTATCTCTTCTCCCCACTTACTAATTTCACCGAGTATTTATGTCAGTATGGGTATTTATCTTATACTTTGACTTATAATCCAATACTATTTTATTTATTTTGTGGCTCAAATCATTCTAATTTTGGCCATTGGGAACTGTTTTAGTTGGCTCCCATGCCCCAGTGACATACTCCTATTACTGTGTGGGGGGTATTTTGTTTGTTTTGTGTTAGCACTGCCTTGCTTTCTGACACAGTAAGATACTCCAGGCTCATCCTCTGTATTTCCCTCTCTTATCCTTCGTTCAGCTCTTTCTCCAAGGAACCCTGCTTTCTTTTATCGGGGAATGGTATTAGAAGCCATTACCTGGTCTTTAAGTGTGCTTGTTGCTTGTGGGGTGTCATTACTTATAGGACTTTTCAGTGGACGGAGCAAAGAAATGAATGTGTGCATCTTCACCTGTGTATACATACATATATAACCATCTGTCTATTAAGCTAAACAGGAGTTAATCCTGGTGAATTTTTCTTTCATCTATTTTTCTTCCATCTATTTAATCTATTATTTTTAATCTTTCTTTAATCGATTCCCACGTGGATCATTCTGGCCTCCTTCCTTTGCTTATCTGTAAACTCCCACTCCAGAAGCGAGAAACCTAGATCCCAACATTGGCCACTCACTTAATTGTTCAGTTTCAGTATATATGTAGAGCAATATCAGACTTCTTACCCCAGACCCCCATAGGAAACAACTTCATCAACTAGAGCACAGAAGGTATGTGTAGGCCCTTTTGCTTTTAATCTTATAGATTCTATTCATTCCCAAGGTAACTTAGGTCACCACCTCTTCTCCCCTCCCCCCTTCAGTATGATTGTTTCATACATTTGTAATATCATTATATTCCCTTATTAGAGTCTGCATTCCTTACTGGGATTCTCTGGCTTCCTGAAGATTTTTTTAAATTTGCATACATTAAGGTCCACTCTTTGTGCTATAAGTTCTCTGGGTTTTGACAAAGCCATATGTCATATATCTACCACTAGAATATCATACAGAATAGTTTTACTGGCCTCAAAATCCCCTGTGCTCTACCCATTCATGCTACTCGTTCTCTGTAAATAAGTTAACCTAGAAATAGAATATCAATCTCTAACTTCCTGACAATGACACCATTTAACTTTTTAAATAATTGTTAGTATTACAAAATATACCTACAAAAGAGCATATCCAAGATGTATGTATGGTTTAACTAATAGTAATAAAGTCTTTCCCCACCTTACAGTCGTGGTCTTTCAGAATGTAAAGAGACCCCATTCCCTTTCACACCAGGGCTACGGAAGCTTCTTGACGCCCAAGGTGACCCCTTGGCAGGATTGGTGCCTGGTTCTATTGATTCTTGATCTAGTGGGCTTTTCATTATTCAGCTGTGAAATGCTGCTTTATCTTTAAAAGCAAATATTTGACATTCATTTCGAACAAGAACCATCTTTCAAGTCAAAATAGATACCTAATGATTATTATGTACACCCATGCTCTATTACTCTTTGGTTGATACAACATTCCTTTTTTCTAGACCCTTGCTGGAGCAAAGGGCCAGAGATTTCTGTTTCATTACATAATGAAGGAAGTGAGGGAATAGAAGTGATTTCTGAATACTGGATATTATGACCTGTGGCTTTTAAATAGCAGCAGATTATAACAAAGGGCTACCTCATATCCTCCACATCCTGGTGCTACTCAGTAATGGTCCACAGGCCAGCAGCAGCAGCCTCACCTGGGAACTTGCTGGAAATCCAGAATCTCTGGCTCTGCCACAAGATGCTGAATCAGAATCTGCATTTAACGAGATTCTCAGATGATTCATATGCAACTTTCATAGTCCAGTGTCCGGGATGTCTAATGAGATGTCCACCCAGCTCACGTTTAGGGCACGGAAAATCATTCCCCAAATTCTAGAGTTTCAGAAACAAAGAAAAATAGAGTTTTCTAGAATTTTTTTATCTCTTAAAATACTGTTTCTTATATATACACAACTAATGCATCCCTTAAAGTGACCAGTCAAGATATATGTCTGTGTAACTTTGTCACCCTTTTGCTGACCACTGGAAGCTCACCTGAGACAATATGCCCAAGAATGGGAGCCAGTCCTGTCTGTCACCGCTGCAGGATCCAGAGGAATCAACAGCCTATGAAATTGCAGATTACACCAAATGAGCTCCAGTTGACTTCATTCAGTGTCACCGTTAAATGACAGTTTTGAGACACAGTGAATAAAATAAGGAAATCTATTGAGTCAGCAGTGCAAGTCTCAAAAGTGAAAAGCTGTAGGGTAACCAAAAGTACAGATCTCAAATTAATTCCTATGTCTGGGTTTTCGATTGCCAATTATATGTCAACTCCTACGAGCTATAAATTATGAATTTGATGGATACTGGCCTGTCAGCAGATGGACTTGAAGTAACAATTGAAATACATTTCAATATATTTTAAATACATTTTGAACAGAGATGCTACAGCAGGATAAAATCCCTGTTCCGGCGTGTCCCACCCTCCACACTGACAAGGTGATTCTTTGTTGTGGGGGTAGACCTCTGCCTTGTAGGGCGTTCAGCAACATCCCTGGCCTTTTCCCAGTAGATTCCAGGAGCATTTCTCCTCCCCTGAGATGTGATCATCAAAAATGTCCCTAGACATTGTCAATTGTCACTGCGAGGAGCAAAATAGCCCCCAGCTAAGAACCACTGCCCTATACCAATGTAAATATTCACACACCCCCGAAGAAGTATGCTGAGATCATAGCCACAGTGTGTCAGACAATGAAGCTTCTCCACTGGCTGAAAATATCTAGAAGGTTGAATTTTAAGAGTGCGGGCACTCAGTTAATAGGCTTGGTGTCTGATAGCATTGCCAGTCACAGGAGTTCTATCCTACCTCGGACATGCGGTTATGGTTTATAGAACAGTTTCTTGCAGAAGGCCTCTGGTAACTTCTACTGCCTTCGGAATTAGGAGATCCTGGCAACACGGCCATGAGCCAAGCCGGAGCACTGTTGGGACACACAGAGCAACCAGTTCTCAAGGACAAGATGGTGACTTTTTCAGAGCTTCACAAGCACGATGACTCATGGTCTTGTTCTTCTTGACCATAGCCCTGGACTCCTGGGGACCCTTAATAAAGAGTGTCTCAGTTAGTTTCGGCTGCTGTAACAAAATACTACAGACAGGTAGAAAGCAGAAATTTATTTCTCCAGTTCTGGCAGCTGGGAAGTCCAAGATCAAGGCATCGGCAGATTCAGAGTCTGGTGAGAGCCTGCTTCCTGTTTGATAGACCGTCATCATTTCCTCTGTCCTCACATGGTGGAAGGGCATGGGAGCCCTCTGGGGGCTCTTCTATAAGGGCAGTAATCTTTCATGAGGGCTTCACCCTCATGACCTCCTTGCCTTTCAAAGTCCACCTCCAAATGGTGGATAGGTTACAACGTAAGAGTTTGTGGGAGACATAAACATTCTCTGTATAGCAGGGAGCTAGAGTCAGAAAGCTAACTCCTTGCCAGCTGTGTTTAAGCAAACCCTCCTAGCAGGTGCTCTAGGAAGAGGACAGTGTTCGATTAGAATCAAATCCAATCATTATTCTAAAATCCTCCAGACTCTAAGATTTTACTTCCAATCAAGATGCCCTCCCTTTCATAGAGCTAGGTTGATTGACAATAGCAACAGCCTCTAAAATGGCCTCTGGGAACTTGGCCTTTCTTAAATCAGGGCTGCCATGGCCCCTGGAATTCATGTAAGCATCAGCTCAGACACGGTTCCTCCTGTCCTCTCCACAGTCCAAGCTTTGAATGTTTTTGCACAACAAATAATGTCTAAACTTCAAGGCTTGTTCTTACAGACATTAGTTGGATCACCAAGGTCATCCCTCTATCCCTCTGCTCCACCATGGACCCTTCCAGTTCTTCTGAGTTCACAGCTATGCCCTCCTTCATTTCCCTGCCTGCTGCTTCTGCCCAAGATCAGTCCTGGTCTCCGCTTGTCGGACTGTTCTCCTTTGACATCTAAGACCCACTCCTTGCCAAGATACCTGGGTGGATGGAGACATGAGGACCTTGTGCCCCATCCTCCCATCCTGGTGCAGCCAGCCTCCTGGTGGTCCACCTGTGAACTCTGATGTCCCCTCCCTGGGTCTCTGTGCCTCAGGGTGGGGACTGCTCCTCTCTGTCTGTCTTCACCCTCACACCTCTTATCTACCTTACCATAGCTCTCATCATTTGCATGCAAATAGGGGAAAATTATATCTTCTAATGTCCAATCTGTGCAGTCGATCCTCGTTATTCAGTGGTTCTGTATTTGCCAACTTGCCTTGTTGTTAAAATGTATTTGTAACCCCCAAATCAGTCCTCATGAGCTTTTTGTGGTCACTGTGGACATGCTGAGTATTGTGAAAAATTTGAGTTCCCAGCTGAGGGAGAACAAGGTGACAGTCTGCCCTCTGCTCTCATTCTGTAAGCCATGCCCTTTTTCTGGTCTATTAGGTGCCCCATTTTTTGCATTTCTGTGCTTTTTCTTGGTGAAATCATTGTTTCAAGTCCAAGGGTAATGATAATGTTCTGTTTAGTGTTCCGAAGTTCAAGAAGGCCATGATGTGCCTTACGGAGAAGATACTCATATTCGCTAAGTTTCGTTCAGGCAGGACTTGTGCTGTTGGCCATGAGTTCAACGCTAATGAATCAACAATGCATATTAAATAAGGTGTTTTTAAACAGAATGACACATAAAACAAGATTATGTATTGATCAACGGATGCAGATGTTGTGACTAGAGGCTCACAGGAACTGAGCCCTGTGTTCTCCCTTGTTGCAATCATTTGGTATGTGCTACTTTAATTTCCATTATGTATAATTGTTTATACAGGTGCTCTCTTGAAGGATATACAAAAACTGATAACACTGACTGCTCCAGAGGGCAAAACTAGGTAGCTGAGCGACAGGGGTAGGAAGGGACTTTTTACTGTAACACCTTTTGTGTTTTGTGCCATACAGTCATACCCATCAAAAAATTAAATTTTATTATTTAAAAACAAATAATAAAATAAAATAACGCAGTTAAAGCATATTCTTCTTTAATTTCAGTGAAACAAAGCAACTGCTGCAAAAAATCCAGTCTATCAGGTGACACCCAGACTTGTCCCTGGTCTTTCCGGTCCTACACCAACTTCCCACGCTCTGCCTCCTCAGCCCTGCCTCTCAGCACCCCTTCGTGAATGAGGCAGGCAGGTCTACTCCTTGTTCCTGCAAGCGCCTTCAATGATCTTGCTGTCACTTACTCCACACTCCTTATGAGAACCACTCTTGTCCTCTCTACCTGCAGTCTGCTTTTCCTTCAAACTCCTTAAAGTTTTCCGTGACTGCTTTCTCCTTTCTCTGTTGGAAGGAGAGTTCTTAGAAGAGTTCACTATCCCTCAGCATCCCCACCTGAATTTGTCGGCTGTCTAAGTTTCAAGTCTCCCCAAGTCCATTACCACTTCTCGCAGATGGGACTGGGGTCTTACTAACCTTTGAACTGCTTCAGTGCCTGGCATGTCACAGACAATAATATCGACGGATTGGTTGTCCTTTATCATTCAGTACCAAAAATATTTTTACTGAAGCCTTTATTGCTAAGTAAATTCATAACCGATTATATAAAATTGAAGCAAGCTTTAGGAGTAGCATGAGGATTTTTTTTTTTTGGAGCCCTGGGAATGACTTGTAATTATTCTACAAGATGCATGGAAGTAGGATTGTTCCGTCTGTGAGGAGGGAAGCTGGAAACCAGATTTTTTTTTTTGAGAAAAATGTATGTATTATTTTTTTTTTATTATTTGCCCCAGGGGTACAGGTCTGTGAATCATCAGGCTTACACCTTTCACAGCACTCACCATAGCACCA
>LNAC01000150.1:198208-216977 GCA_002007465.1 Ailurus styani | reverse complement strand
GACTCTTATGGTTTGTCTCCTTCCTGATCCTATCTTGTTTCATTATTTTTCCCTCCCTACCCCCCCCGACCCCCCGCCCTGCCCCTCAAGTTCCTCATATCAGAGAGGTCCTATGATAATTGTCTTTCCCTGATTGACGTATTTCGCTCAGCATAATACCCTCTAGTTCCATCCATGTCATTGCAAACAGCAAGATTTCATTTCTTTTGATAGCTGCATAGTATGGAGACCCGATTTTTTAATCTCCAAATAAGTCACAAAGCGGGAAGGAATCCAACTGTGGTTTTGTTGAGTTCTTACCGTGCTGGGCACCGTCCTGGCACCTAACATACCTCATTTTATTTATGTAAACTTATCAGGTAGCTATAATGAAGCCCCTCTCATCGATGAGCAAACGGAAGCTTAGTACTAATCTAAGCATTAGGTAGATGGTGAACTGCAGAATTGAGGTAAGTACTCGGGTCTGAATGTCTACCTCACTGGGTTGTCCCTGAACAAAATGAACAAGCAACATTTTGAACAAATATGAGTGAAAGTATTTACCCAAAGGGTAAAACACAGGGCAAGAGCATTGAGATGGTCCCGAGCCAAGCACTGTGTAACTACGATATATACTCCAAGGTCGGGGAATAGGGTGAAGGATTTTGTCCTCCGTCAAAGTACTGCTCTCAGCTGACCAAAGTTGTCAATCCCGGCTGACCCTCAGACTCACCTGGTGACTTAAAAAAAATACAAATAAGAAATAAGATAAAAAATACAGACAGGGAGGACAGGCAGCCCTAATTAATCTGGGTGGGTCTCAGGCACTGGACTTTTATAAAGCTCTGCAGGTGATTCTGCTGTGCAACCAGGGTTGAAAATCACTGAGATGGAACCATGGAAAGGAACAGGAACCAGAAGATTTCTCTAGTGTAGTAGCTTTAAAATCTGGTATCCCTAGGGGCACCTGGGTGGCTCAGTTGGTTAAACATCTGCCTTTGGCTCAGGTCATGATCCTGGGGTCCTGGGATCGAGCCTCATATTGGGCTCCCTGCTCAGTGGGGAGCCTGCTTCTCCCTCTGCCTCTGCCTGACGCTCCCCCTACTTATGCTGTCTTTCTCTCAAATAAATAAATAAAATCTTAATAAAAATAAAAAATAAAATCTGGTCCCCAGCTCAGCATGATTAGTCTCCCCTAGGACCATGTCAGACATGCATATTCACACTCACTTACTGAATCAGAAACTCTGGGGGTGGGGCCCCACAATTGGGTTTTAAGTCTTCAGGACGATTCTGACGTGAGGTAAAGTATAAGAAGCCCTTCCCTTCAAACAGGTGGTTCAATGGAAAGGGAATATAGAAAGTCAATAAACATACAAAAAGATATTCGACCACACAACAAGGGAAATACACATGAAAATAAAAGGAGGTATACTTTTTATCTTTCAGATCAGTAACAATTTAAAGGATTGATTATCTAGTGTGGCAGTTGGATACCAGAAATAGATACTCTCAGATATGACTAGCAAAAGGTAAACCGATGCAACATCTTCTACTAGAGCAGAGTTTGGCAGATTAATTTTAAATTAAAAGTAAGCCTATCACATGACCAAGCAATTTACCCTCTTAGCCTCTCTGCTAGAGAAACACTTGTACCAGCAGAAAAAGACACATACGAGGACATTTATACTGTTGTCCTTGGCAAGGAAGGGAAACTGGAAGCAACCTAAATGTTCATCAGTAGAGAAATGGCTAAGTAGACTGAGTAGCACAGCCTTCCTGTGAAATACTATGCAGCAGGTAAAAAGGAAGAGAGGCTCCAAATGTACACACGTGGAGCTCTCCCTGAGATACTGTGGAATGCAGAGGCAAGTTGTAGAAATATATATAAAACATGGTACCATTTAAGTTTGGAAAATCACACCCCAATGGTCTAAATTTTCTCTGTGACTGCAAAATCATGAAAATGCACAGAACGACTATCATTCTGTAGGGGGCAACAAACAGTAAGGGGAACAGATAGAAGGCAGGTATGGAAGACACTTCAGACCTATCCATAATTTCTAAATTTCTTGTAAGATTTATATAATCAAGTAGTTTTTGTGCAGTGAAAAACAATTTTTGAGAGTGCACTACCCATGGAAATGTCCTGACTCGGTGGTTCTTTGTAATTTTTTGGTCATGACTTCTGGGAATTTGATGAAAATTCCCTCCTCCCCACCCCAAATCCCACAAAAAATGTTTTTGTTCAATTTCAGGGAGTTTCTAGATACCCTAATGCCTCTTAGGGCTTTTGGACCCTGGGTCAAGAGTTTATGGCCTGCCTGATCTTTGAGGATCCTGAATAGCTTTGCTTTTCCACCCTGGGCTCCATGACCCCTTCTTCACTGTATGTGTCCCGGAGGAGTCATAATGTCTGACAGCTATTTTTATGAGCGTCAGCAGCTCTTCTCCAGCAGATTAAATTTCCCCAGAAGGTAGATTTTCGCTGACATCTTAATACTTGGAAAGGAGCGGATGATCCTTGAGGAGTGAGTGAATATAGCATATGGTTTGCTGAGCTGCAAACAGAAGCTGATCTGTGTCAAGGAAGCTTCAACGGTTATGCGTTTGCTTTTAGACCGCATCAGGTTCTGTTTTTAAGTTTTGCAGTGTCATCCTCCCTTCACATGCACACAGACCCTTTTTCAGACCCCTTCGGCTATAAAAAGAGATTTTTATTTCTTTTATGTTTTTAAAGAAGAAAGGGGCAAGGAAACGCTATCTTTTCGCTCGTAAAATTTTAATCCAATTCCCCTCTGCTATCCCAAAATGGTTTTGCGAGAATGAAGGCTTTCAATGGTCCTTTTTTAGTCTACTTTAAACTGTCTTAAATGGCAAAGTCAGTCCTCATAAATAGGAGGCTCCTTGGTAATCTATTTCCTATTAAGTCCCTGAAATGCCAATAGATTTATGGTCCTTGTACACTGAGTCTCATCTCCAATGTGCTGTGAGTGCCTTCCACCCCATTTCCTGGGGGTGGGGGCGCACTCTGGACCCTCTCGCTGTGCCTATCTCAGTTCCCCGGCACTTTTCACACCATGTCAGATTTGGGAGGCCCTGGAGAGGCTGGCTATGCATGGATTTATTTATCCTTCCTCTAGCTTCCCATTGACTTACTTATATTCTAAGTAGGAGATGAGAGTCTAAGTATTGGATGCCATTACACTGGAGCAGCCAAAGTGGAGAAGAGGATGGAGGCTCCTCAAAAATTTAAAAATAGAACTACCTTATGACCAGCAACTGCACTACTCGGTATTTACCCAAAGAATTCAAGAACACCAATTCAAAGGGATACATGGAGCATAATTTACAATAGCCAAGATACGGAAGCAGCCCAAGTATCCATCAGCTGATGAACGGATAAGGAAGATGGGGTATAGCGATACAAAGGAATATTATTCAGTCCTAAAAGAAGTTGAAATCTTGCCATTTGCAATGACATGGATGGAGCTAGAGAGTATAATGCTAAGCAAAATAAGTCAGAGAAAGAAAAATACCATATGATTTCACTCTTGTGGAATTTAAGAGACAAAAGGAAGAAGTAAAGGGGAAAACGAGAGAGGCAGACAAAGCAAGAAAACAGACTCCTAATTGGAGAACAAACTGATGGTTATCAGAGGGGAGGGGAGTTGGGGGGATGGGAATTAAGGAGTGCGCTTCTGGAGATGAACACAGGGTACAGAAGTGTTGAATCACGACATTGTACACCTGAAACTAATATAACATTGTGTGTTAACTAACTGGAATTAAAAATAAAAACTTGAAAAAAAATACGGTATGGCATTTTCTGAGAAAGGTCGATAGTCATCCCTTCAAATCAACAACAAATTAGGGGCTTTATTCTGTAGGGATGCAACTGAATATTCTTGAGTCCTTTCTCCTCTTGGAGAATATTTTCTGCCACTGGCATTAGAGCCTGTTCACGGGCTGGTGCAGCCTGCCTTCTCAGGCTCACCGCTTGCGTCCATGAACTCTTGGGTTCAGCCACTCTAACAACCCCTTCCTGCTCCCAGGTCCTTCGCTCATGCCCTTCTGGCCCACCCGCACATGGCCCCAGCCACATTCATATTTTCCTTGTTCATCATGATCTAGGTTCTATCTACCTAAACTTTGCAGATAGCATTTGCTGATCAACCCAGTTGACCATACTCATCCCCCTTACATTGTCCAAAACTTTGTCTCTTCTACTCTTCTCTGTGGAATACTTTACTGACCCCGCCCTCAACAAATGTGTGTTGAGAGCTCACTAAATTCCAGGTGCTCCATGGGTTCTAGGGATACAAATGAGACCCTGTTGCCATGGAGCTATGTTCAAGCGTGTGAAACAGAATCAAGAGGCACGCAGATGAATGCAGTCATTGCAGAGTTAAGAAAATGAAGCAATGATACAGTGAAGTGAATAAGAGAGGAATGCCTTTAGATGAGATGCTCAGGGAAGGTGTCTGTGAGGAGAAAGCATTGGAGTTGAAATCTGGTCAGAAAAAGAACACTAGGCAGAAGGATCAGTACGTGCAAAGGCCTTGAGGTAGAAAGGAGCTTGGCATGTGGGCGATCATGAGTTTCCTTTAAAAAAGGGATTTTTAGGGTGCCTGGTTGGCTCAGTGGGTTAAAGCTGCTGCCTTTGGCTCAGGTCATGATCCCAGGGTCCTGGGATCGAGGCCCACATCGGGCTTTCTGCTCAGCAGGGAGCCTGCTTCCTCCTTTCTCCTCTCTCTCTGCCTGCCTCTCTGCCTACTTGTAATCTCTCTCTCTGTGTCAAATGAATAAATAAAAAAAAATCTTCAATAAAAAAAAGGGATTTTTATAAGACGACTATGTCTCCCCTGCAGCATCTAGCCCATAACAAGGCAATCAGATGCTAGACTGTTCTCTCCATCAGGGTAAGTTCCATGACTATCTCACTTTCCTTGACTACCAGTACAGTNTGTAATCTCTCTCTCTGTGTCAAATAAATAAATAAAATCTTAAAAAAAAAATCTTCAATAAAAAAAAAGGGATTTTTATAAGACGACTATGTCTCCCCTGCAGCATCTAGCCCATAATAAGGCAATCAGATGCTAGACTGTTCTCTCCATCAGGGTAAGTTCCATGACTATCTCACTTTCCTTGACTACCAGTACAGTGATTGGCGGATACTAGACACTCAAACTGATGAATGAATGCTCATCAAGTAATGGAATGACTCTCGTCTGGCCCGAAAGCGATTTTGCAGCAGAGCCAGAATGGACAAAAGAGCTCCTTCGTTTCCTAAATATTAGTTCTTGCTGAAACCAGCTCCCTTCAAAACTCTGTTACTATCCATTCAATGAAGGAAGAACAGAGCACTTCCCTTCCTTGTTAGAGGAAAACTACTTGTGAGAGATCTCATACATAAAACGTTTGGAACTTTTGGAAGCTGCTCAATAAATTCAGGCAATTCCTACAGCATGGCTCAGCAGGTGGGAAGCCGGAAGTCACTGTATATTAAAATTTCCTCCCCGAGCAGCAGTAGGAATGCTGTGTGACCAGTCCCTGCCCTGAGTGCTGTAGGATTCCAAAGCTGGCATCTCTTTTAAGCTTTTGGAATGTGGATGAAGCATTCCATCATGTTAGCAGGACACTATTTTACCTTCCCCGCTGCTGAGTTTATTGTTCTAGTAATCCCAGGGCACCCGTCTGGCCCTCCTCTTGCATTCTCTCATGGAGAAGCCTGTGCTACAATCATTCAGGGTAATCCCTACCAGAGGGCTGTTTTAGCGTAACGAGGAGCCTGTCCATTCATAGAAGCAATAATGTAGTAAGATCAGTTTCAGGAGCCTCAGGTCTAATAAAGAATGTAATCAAGAACTCTATTAAAATAGTGGACCTCCATGAAACCTCCCCCTTCCAAACAACAGTAGTTGAAACTAGGCCTGCTTCAGCTTTCGGTGGAAATATAAGAAATGTAAACTGCTCCGAACGTCTTTGAAATGCCTACGGATACTTAACTCTTTCCGTGCTGTGCTTCTTCCAGCATTACTATTTAGGATTATAAAATGGTGAAGAGGGGCGCCTGGGTGACTCAGTCGTTTGAGTGGCTGACTCTTTTTTTTTTTTTTTAAGATTTTACTTATTTATTTGAGAGAGAGAGAGAGCACGAGAGAGAGCACGAGAGGGGAGAAAGTCAGAGGGAGAACCAGACTCCCGCATGAGCTGGGAGCCCCATGCGGGACTCGATCCGGGGACTCTTGGATCATGACCTGAGCTGAAGGCAGTCGCCCAACCAACTGAGCCACCCAGGTGCCCGAGTGGCTGACTCTTGATTTTGGCTCAGGTCATGATCTCGGGGTCGTGAGATTGAGCCCCACATTGGATGTGCAGTGGGGAGTCTGCTTAAGGATTCTCTCTCCCTCTGCCCCTTCCCCTTGCCCTATGACTCATGTGCTCTCTCTCTCTCTCAAATAAATAAACCTTTAAATAAAATAAAATAGATAGTGACTACTAGGTCAAATAGGGAAGTGGATGGTACACTCTGGAACTCTTCCTCCAGTGAAACCAAGGGACATCCCAGATCACTCTACCAAGGGGTCGAATTTTTTCTAAACAATAAAAAGCAAGTGCTTTAGCAGTGATATTTCCTAGAAAGCCTTCTCAGCCCACACCTATTTCCAAACCCCTCTGCTGCTAAGCCTGACCACTACTGACGGCAGCCCACACCTGAGCACAGGTGCAGAGAACACCCACACGCTAACCACCCGTCACGTGACTCAAGAGCCAAGCCGAACTCATAACCAGGCTTTATTTTTGCACAGCAATGGAGAACCTGGGCCGAGTATTTCTTAGCACACAACCTGCTTGTTCTCAACACTCAACCCGAAATGTCAAGTTTGGCAGTGACCTGGCATAGTGGCCAGAGTTCACTCTCGCGGTAACAATAATGTGTGACGGATGTGGGTGGGAAGAAGAGACAGAGGATGAAATCATAGAGTCCATACTCTTGGCTTAGCCCCTTTTTACCACTTCACCGTTCCTCTCGGAGCGGGCAGTTCCTGGGCTACAGGCTGAGCTTAGACAGAGACACAGACACATGCTAGGACTGGTCCTATCACGTGATAGATTGACTGATGGATCGAAGTGAGTTGGGGGCCAGTTTGGCAGCTGAGTTCCCAAAGTATTCCTTCTCCGAAGCGTTGTCCAGCTTCTAACATAAGATGGCCTCTCACATCCCAGGACCTGTATTACAGATGCTTCTAGGCCAGGCAACCAAGGGGTCCTGGTGTAAGCACGCTCTGTGGTCTCTGTGATTGATGCCAAACCCAGTTTGGAACGAACTCAAAGGTACCCCTAACAGCATGGAGGCACACGATGAAGGATTATTATTTGGCACACAGTTGCCCTCAAGGCTAAGGAAGGTGTTTCACTGAGGAGAGGACAACACTAGCCATTTATTCTTTTTAAAAAATGTTTTAAATTGAATTAAATTAAATTTTTAAGTAGGCTCCATACCCAACATGAGGCTTGAATTCATGACCCTGAGATTAAGAATGGCATGTTCCATGGACTGAGCCAGCCAGGCACCCCAACATGGGCATTTATTCTTGAAAGGAGGCTTTGCCACCCAGAGAATAGAGGACGTGCATCCCCAGCTGCTGGAACCACATGGAGATATCGGGAAGCCTGACAAGTCTGAGAAAAGTAATTGTCCAGGAGGCTACTGCGTGGGGTATGGCAGGGCATGCAAGGGCACAGAAGGATCTGGAGAGCCGCGAGGAGGTAAAAGACAAAGGGTCTTTGATCAGTTCAGGTCTGGGCACTATGAAACAGCTTTCAACCACCAATAAAACCCAAAGGGCTCTTTTGCACATTCCCTAATATGCCTGGGACCTGGAGAGCAGGACTTGGGAGGCAAAAGTGTGTGCTTTGGTGTGCAACAGACTTGAGTGGTTTTCTTGGCTGCAAAACTTGCTAGAACTGTGGGTTTAGAAAATTATTAGCCCTCTCTCAATCTCAGTTGTATTACCAGTAAAATGGCACCAAGAATAATACTTTCTTCATAGCTAGGAACATAAAGAACAAGTGGGAGCAGGAACGTGACACACTCAACAAATGTTGACTAGTACACAGGAAGGACTCAACAAATGTTGAGTTCATAGTAATACATGATTCGTATTAATATGTGATGAATAACGTGATCGATTACAACATTTCCTTGGTCAGGGTCAGCAGAGAAGCCCAGGGTCCAGTACATCAACTGAGGTCAGATAATCCCATCACTTGGTTTCTGAGAACGGCCCTGGTGGGATTTGCAGCTTGGGCCCCATGTCTCAGCCAGATTTGCAGCCTTGGGAGGACAGGCCCAGCAGGCTCATTCTGTCCTCAGATTTCTTTTCCCCTAGGGATCAAGGAGAGGGAGCCCAAGCCTTGGATTATGAAGACTTGCATCTCCCTGTGTAAAATGATAATGCCAAAGGTTCTTGGCACTTAGCAAGGGAATGTGTCCCCCATCCAAGGCTCCTTGTCCCCACATGGTTACTCAGCGCCTGCTGATATTAGGCCCTGAGGACTATCTGTGAAGTTCTTGTCTCTTTCCCCTTTTGTCTTTGTGTGCTGAACAGCCGCCTTATACAAGCAGGTACAGAGTGGGTCTTTAAAAGAGATTCTTTACTAGATTTTATTTTTTAAGAGTAATGTGAGGTTCACTGCAAAACTGAGCAGAAAGTCACAGAGTTGTCACACTCCCTCCCTGCCCTGCCACACAGCCTCCCCAATAATCAGCGTCCCCCAGGAGAATGGTACATGAGTTACATTCGACAAACCTACACTGATGCACCATCTACCCAAATTCCGTAACATACGTGACGGATCACTCTTGGTGTTGTACCTTCTGTGAGACTTGTTAATTTTTTCAACCAGCAGCTGTGTCAGGAAGGCCGATCCAAAGAAGTTGGGGCAATGCTGGTGATGCTATTTCCCAACAACCTGTTTTGGAGAATAGCATTTAAGGTTGAGTCAAAGTACAAAAGAAAGGGAGAAAGGCATGAAGGAAGGAAGGAAAGAGAGAGAAGACAAAGGACCATCCACGTGCCCAGACGAATCCCACCCCCCATCTCAGAAACACTTAGGAAAGTTAGTGATAGTTCTTGCCTAAAATGTCCCTCCTCTTCTCCAGGTTCCCAAATCTGTCCTGCACCTGCCTCTGGGCCTTCCTCTTCTTGGAGAGACAACTCTGCCTTTGAGGCTTTTCCTTACAGCTTTTCCCCCACATAGTTTCCAGGGCTACCTGATGGGGTCCCCAAACTGTGATCGGGGCAAGTTTTTTTGAACCAGAAGTCTCAGAAAGGCACAGGGGCAACTCTGGAGAGATGTCTGTCAGCACCTAACGTGGCTTATTTTAACAGCTCTTGCGAAGTCCTTGTAAGGAAACCTAAGTCAGCCTCTTGTTCTGACAGATGAAGCCTTGTGGGAAGTTGGCTGCTCCAAGAGCCCCAGGCAACGCTGAGACGTCCTTCCAAACAGGGACCCAAACAGCTGAAGGGCTCCAGTTACCCAAGAGGTGAGTGACATGGACACTTTGCCAGATGGACTTTCTCTCCCACTTCACAAGTGGGGTGAGGGAGGTGGTGGAGAGTCGGACAGAGGAGAAAGAAAGGACAAGGTGGCGGGGCTTCTGAAGCAGGACGCCATGAGCCACAACCAGCAAGCAGCCTGGGAAACGGAGTGGGGTGTCCTGTCCCCGACCATGCTTTCTGCTGCACTTTGGGGGGGACAGAGGTGTGCCCTGCCTTGAACCTCAGGTGCCATCAGTGACTTACCAACCCAAATTACACCCTGCCTCAAGTGGAAACCATTCTGGGTGACTCACCTGGGGTCACTAATGTCCTCTGGTGGCAAGCGACTGTTGCAAATGAACAAAGCCAGCCATCTGCGAGCTGCCTTGTGACGGTCATCCTGAACCTTTGATTCAGGATTTAAATGTGTATCAGGCTTTTTTCACACAGCAAATTAAAATGCACACTCATTTAAATGCTTTTAGTTTACCGTGTTTTGACTCATGGGCGCTTTCTGTATTTCTCTAAAATGAGTATGGGTTGTGTTTGCAGTGGTAAAAATCAATTATCTTCAAATGTAAGAATTGAATTGGTTAGAAAAATTTGAAAACAACTTTGTAAAATTTTGTAAATTTGGTAAAATCTTACAGAGAATAGGGGAAAGGGCTACATCTCAAATCGTCGGCCTTGTTCAATTTGTGGGACGGCAGTGGAATTGGAACAGGAGATGGGAGTTTGCCAACTTTTTAACTGTCTCTCTATTGCTTAGATCATTCAAATGAGTGTATGTTACTTTTGTCATATTTTAAGGAAATTCAAGAAAGAAAGAAAAATTAAAAAAAAAATTTTTCCTGCCATGTGTTTTTCAAAAGCAAATCTGTCCCATGAAGTGAAACTCTCAATTCACTTTTTTAAATGTATAAAATTTTGTGAATTGAATGTTAGTTTCTTAACTCTTTGGCAGATCCTTTCTGCCAATATTACATGTGTCTGCCCACCTGGAAAAAGTTGAATTTTACATCCGTCCCTCAATACGGACCATACAGGCCTTTCTGCTGCAAGCAAATGTTTCCGCCAAATGGATTCAATATGTGCGTTTAATTCAGAGCTTCAATAGCTCAAGTGATGTTTTTTTGACTATGAATTTTCGAGCTGACAAGAAGGTCCGGGAAATCATTTAACAAATATCCATGACTCACCATCTTGGTTTCACAACTGTCATTTTCCCATATTTGCTTTAGAGCTTTAAAAAATCATAGCAATTAATAATAGTAATAGTAATAATAATAATAATGGTAATAGTTCTTTATCTCCTGCCTTTATTACAGTGACAACTGTGTCCCTGAAACTGATGTGAATCTTACTGTCCAGTATTTTAGACTTTCATTTTATGTGTGTATCCCTGAACAATATGCACCATCATTTTATATTTTAGCAAACTATATCAAAATGGTATGGCTCTGTATATATGATTACTTTCTGTTGTTTTTCATCAACTTTTTTTTCTTAGAGGGGTGTGGGGAGGAACGGAGGGAGAGAGAGAGACTGGCAGACTTCCCGCTGAGCATGGAGCCCAACATGGGGCTTGATCTCATGACCCCTAGATCAATGACCTGAGCCAAAATCAAGAGTCAGACGCTTAACGGACTGAGCCACCCAGGTGCCCCATCAACTTTTCTTTTCTTTTGAGGTTTATCCACATTGATACATTAGCTCCGGGTTCCTCATTTTCATTGCTATATACATCTCACTGTGTAGTTCTTTGTGGTGTATTTATCCATTCTTGTACTCATGGACATAGTTTTTTACTCAGACCGAGATGTGTCTGGTTTTCTCTATTATAACAATTGCTACACTGAACATCCTTGTCCGTGTCGTCTTGTGCACTTGAACCAGAGCCCATCCCAGTGGTGGTCCTTGCAGAGGAACCACTGGGCCACTGAAACATCTGCTAAATTTTAAGAGAGAGGGGGACACACACACAAGGTCTTTGTCGTCTTTGGGACGTGGGATTACTGAGGACCCTGGGTCATTTCATTCCTTGTGAGGGTGTGCTCCCCACTTCTTTTCACTATTTTTTTCTCAAATTCGAGAACTGGGAACCTTCCTCATCAGAGCCCAGACTATGAAGAATTCATTGGTCAGATCTCAGAGAACTGACTCTGCCTGAAGCAGAACTTTCTTTACTTTCTCTTAGAATGCTGCATATTGATTTAGAACATGTTAAACAAGATATCAAGGCCAATGAGCTTATTCAAGAAAGAAAATATCTTGCTAAATTAAATGGTAAACTCAAGATCCTGCATTGTTATGAGCCAGACTGCAGGATGTCCCTCGGCTGTTACTTGGCGAGCATGCTGTGATAATATTTTTCCCCTCCTTCTAGATCAATTTCAGCATGTTTCTCCATTAGCAGATTCCAGGTGATGGATAGGTGGCTTCATTTTAAGAGTCTGTTGGTCACAGGAACGACCCGTGGCCTTTCCAGAAGAGGAAAAATAAGCCCTTCCTGCCTCACTCCAACCTCGCCGTAAACCTTTCCTTCCAGCCTGAGTACTTCCCACGACGGACAGACCCCATGAGGATCAGTTGTGGTCACCTGAAGTTTCTTCAGCCCCGTACGTGGGCACCTGCTGCAAAGGTGTGCAACACCTGGCCCAGACCTTTCCAATCTTCCCACTGCTGTCAGATCCCAGGCCCTGTGGGACACGCTAGGTGTGACAGGCAGAATGAGCGAAGGTGGCTTCCTGCTAACTCTGTTGCATTTTAGCGACCGTTAATTTTTAGGCCTGTTCCACACATTTTATTGCAGAGGGCAAGGCTAAAAGAAGTATTGAAGTTCAATCATTAAAGCATTAGTTTTAAAGGAAAATATTAAATACATAAAGATGCATGTGTTTATAGCAAATATTATGAAGATATTATGCAAATGACTACATTTAGGAGACACTGCCTGAGCCGAAGTGTAGTCCGGCCCAGTGTATGATAGTTGCTGAGCTCACCTGAGCGTTACACCTAGTGAATGTTGCTTTGGACACACCTCTTCAGTTCAGAGTCTCAGCTTACCTCTGTGGGAAATACAGGAGTTGGGCTACGTCAGTGACTCTCAGCCCTGCCTTCACCTTTGAGTACCTTGGGCAAAGTTTAGAATTACTGATGCCTGGCATTCTCCAGACCAACTCAGTGAATGTCTCTGGGGGTTGGGCCAGACATCAGAATTTTTTAAAAGTTTCTTCAGGGGGCGCCTGGGTGGCTCAGTGGGTTAAAGCCTCTGCCTTTGGCTCAGGTCATGATCTCAGCGTCCTGGGATCGAGGCCCGCATCGGGCTCTCTGCTCGGCAGGGAGCCTGCTTCCTCCTCTCTCTCTGCCTGACTCTCTGCCTACTTGTGATCTCTCTCTCTCTCTCTGTGTCAAATAAATTAATTAATTAATTAAAAAAAAAAGTTTCTTTAGGTGACTGTATGCAGGCAGGATTGAGAACCAGCAGATATAATGATGTCTGAACGTCCTCACAGATCTAGGATGAATTGATTTTCTGATCCCATCGGTAAGCTCTAAAGTACCAATTTAGTGATGGTGGAGAAGTCTCTCTGCCCCCTTCAGGCTCAGCCATAACAAGTGTGATATTTAGCCACTGGGCCGGCCTGGTCAGCACTGGTGTCTGGAAGCTTCCTGAAGAGCTTTCTGTGGGTCTTACCTGTTCCTACCGTGGTGTGTGGTATGGTATAGAGTAGGTGCTTAACAATGTTGGATGAAATAATGGTAGATTGAAGTTCAAGAACACGTTTCCTGAAAACATCTAGGACTAATCAGGTCATCAGAATTAGTAACCAGACTCACAAGAGACTGATTTTTATGTCTGAATTCCAGTTTATCTGTTTCTAAAAGGAGCTCTTGGGGTCCAAGGAGTGGAACCAGTCTTCGTCCCAATGCAGTCTGTTCCTGGCGATGAGATCAGAAGGTTACTCGGTGAGCACAGAACAGATGTTGGATCTTCTTAGGCACCACTGTTACCAAGTTTCGGTGAGCCGATGGCCTGGCCTCCATTTTTTAAGCTCTTTCGATGTAAAGGGTCAGGATTGACCATCTGGAACCAGAGTGCCTTTCAGACTTCCCAGTGACACACTGACAGATGCTCATTGCACCATTTTCCCTCCCCAAATATTCGTGCGGACCCGCACTGTGCCATTCATTCTCGTTACCACAACAGTCTCCCAAGTGTTGGTTGGACTGGCTTCCGTGGAGGCTGGCTGCTGACCAATGACTTACTCAGTCCAGGCGTTTTAATCTCCTCCGTAAGGTCACTCCAAGTCACTCCGCAAGATGGGTTACTTCTGGAAAGCTGTCCTGTAGACAGCTAATCCCATCCTTCTTGTGGCTTGACTTACAGAGATGGCATCTGCTGACCTTTCGTTTTGGGAGCCATCTTATTTTGAGGACAGTAGAGCTTTTTCCACCGTCTACAGTTACCTCAACTAAAAATACTTCGGAGCGTGAACAATCTTCAAGGGGACTCTGCAGCCTGGGCTGTATTCCTCATAGTTTGCTACCATGTTTCAAGGCCGTAGCCTTTTTATTGGACTAAAGCGCCATGTTATCTGCTAGACCAAGATTTCACGTGGTAGTTGTTTAGAAGTCAAACTTTATGCTGAGCCTTGCGAAGATGTTGCCTTTTCCCCACAAATACCACCAAGAATCACGGTGCCTGCGATTTCCCTGATCACGCCATCACCACTTAGCCTCAACACATAGAATCAGTCGCCTTCCCCGTGCGCCGTGCCACTGTGTCACTTTCTTCCTGCCAGTGTAAGTTTCCATCCTTCTGCGTCAGCCATAAGCCCGCTATGTGTCACACCACCTCCCGAGCCACTGGTAGAGCTGCTGAGCTCCTACACACACCTAAGATCAGAGGGACGGCTCTGTACTTGTGTTGCCTAGATGCTGGTGTTTGTCTAAAGAAATGGCATGGAATGTGATGCCAAGGGTCCAAACTGAAAGAGGGTCTAGTTCTCCATCTCTGTACTCTTTTGATTCAGTGAGCTGTGTGAATGTCACTGAGATTCAGTCCTGATTTGGGGCATAAACTTAGTAGACTCTGGCACTTGCTGCCTCCTGTTTCTCAGCGTGCTTAAATAATAAAAGGAAGTGCTTCCTCCATACAGAAATGTTAGAGTAACCCTGAGGACTCGCTCTTGTGGGAAGGAGACCCTTCCTCCAAATTAATGTGCGTTTTTCCTCCTTGTAGTCCAGCTGGACCCGGGGAGGTGTGTGCCTACATGTCCTCACCAACAGACCAGTCATGGAAGGATATACGAGAAACCGGAAACAGCTTTAGGGAAGGTGACTTGATGAACTGAGGTAGGAAAGAGACATTTTCCATTTTAAACCCTTTTGTGCTGTTTTGGACTGCTTTTTCATCCATTAAATAAGAGATTATATCTGAAGGATCATATGGTCTTCTGAACCCCTTTACTGAGAGTCTGTAATTCTCTTGGATTGAAGGTATGTTTTTGTATTCTTCTCTAATCTTTTTAACAGAATCCAGCTCTTCTGGTTTTATTAGAAACACCTTTTTCCAGATTGCCTGAAAATGGTATTTTCCTCACTGTGAATTCTCTAGGTAAATGAGTCCAATCCCTTCATACTGCTGAAGTTTGGAATGACTTCTAATGGAATATTTCTAAGTTATTTATATTTATCACATACCTTCCTACCTCCCTTGCTTCTTTGCAGATTTATTGAGATAGAGTTCACATATCATGATGTTCGCCTATCCAAAGTTCGGAGGGTTTTTGTCTATTCGCCGAGATATGGGTCTAATACTGGAACATTTCAACACCCCAGAAGAAACTCTGTCCCATGAAGCAGTCACTCAGTAACCTATCTTTGTCTTTATGGATTTGCCTATTCTGGGTATTTCACCCAAAATGGAATCCTGTATCACACGTGGTCTTTTGTTTCTGTCCTCTCCCACAGAATAAGTGGGAATTTACCATTTCCTGGTAGTTTAGGCTTCTTATCGTTTACAGTGTGCTCACAAGAACCTCGAGGCTGCTGAGGCCGGGAGGCGGTTGGCGTCCCGATCCCGTGGTCCTTTGCGATGAATGGGACTTTGTCGGTGCTCTGAACCCCAGGCCATCAGGTGGCCTCTCGAACACCTTGTCGTATGACCTTCGACTCTCGTTTTAACAATCACATCCTTTCTGACCCTTCCACTTGTGCAGACTCGTCCTCCATTAGTGCATCCACTGGACGAGACCCCGGGTCCACATGGCTTCTCTTGACCCAGGCTCACAACGGAGCTCAACTGTGACCCTCTTTGGTGCATTTCTGTCCTTCTCTGGGACCGACTAAAAAGGCTGAAATCTTCTCTTCTTTTATTGCTGTCTTGAGTATCTCATATCATTCAGTCAGCTAAATTCCATCTTACAGATAAATCCCCCACAAGTATTTTATGATCTCTCTGGTTTCAGTGGCGTTAAACCCTCTGATTCCTTATATCCTTCCTCTCCCCTTTCTTAAAATAGTCTGTAGTTCTTATGTCAAGGACTCGACTGACTCCCCTTTTTCTAAAGTTGTATAACTGTGAAAGGACACTTTTCTCTTATTTCCCTTGAAGGAGCAATGCATCATCAAAACATCCTCAAATGCAACCCTCCAGGCAAGGGAGGGGGCAAGGGAGCCCCTAAGTCAACAAGGCAGGTGTCTGCCAAGTCCAAGAGCATTTGCATGTCTGGCTCAGAAAGAAGCTATTTGACAACTGAACTGTCCTGGAAAGTAGAGTCTCTGTGTTTCCTTTACCTTTTGGTAGGAACGGAGTGAAGGGGGAAGGTTTCGGGCCTGGGTGAGACTCTCATAAGGGCTGTTTGAGGTTTGAGTCGGTTTGGTAGCTGCACGAGCATGGCAGGGTCTGACCAAGAGTGTGTCCTGGCAACTTGAGATTCCGGGGCTACTCCTATGCTCAGAGTCAGGAAAAGCCCAGAAGTGAGGGGCACCCTTGCCGTGAGCAGCTCTGAGATGTTGCAGATCTGTAGACCCGAGAAAAGTCATGCCGTGTCGGGGAAGCCACCCCTTCTTGGCCCGCCTTGGCAGGGAAGAGGGTGACCGACACAGAGCAGACGGTAAGTGTCAGCTGAGTGACCCCCCCTGTCTGGTGTGGCGTTGGAGCTGTTGGTTGTAACTCTCTGACCCGAGAAGCTGAGCAAGAGCTTCGGGGTAGGCTCCGCAGGAAATGCTGTAACGTAGGATTGATGGGCCACAGGTGCAGGTGAGTGAGTGGAGAGGAGCGAATGGACAAAGGGACGGGCAAGGTCTGCTGGGGGAGGTGAGAACGGAGTCTGAGCTCCAAGACACCGAAGCAGCCCCAAATTGCAGATGGGCACAAGAGACGAGTTAGGGGGCACCCTGCTCTGGACGCCCTGGTACCGGGGGCTTGGCTGAGGGCAGATCTGGGCAGACTAGCAGACAGGGTAACCCCAGGCTCACCCGGAGGCGTCCAGAACTGCGCAGCCCCAGCTGCTCTGCTCTGTGGGCCTGCCTCCCACGCCCAGGAAGCGAGCCCTCCATACGTGGCCCGGCATTGCCCTCTGGTGGTCACGTCGGACAACGCTCGCTGGCTTCGACGCAGCCTCCTTCGCTTACAACTTCTTAGCAGATGCCCTGGGCATTTGGGCTTTGGGACTAATTTAACTAATCTACACGAGCCCCATCCTGCTATGTTGTGAGTATAATAAGCAAGGAAGAAACATATTTGGTGCGTCTGTCTGGTTCCAGACAGTTCAGTTAGCCTTTAAGAGCTAACATGCTGGGGCGCCTGGGTGGCTCAGTCATTAAGGTTCGTGATCCGTGGGTCCTGGGATTGAGCCCTGCGTTGGGCTCCCTGCTCCGTGGGGAGCCTGCTTCTCCCTCTCCCACTCCCCTTGCTTGTGTTCCTTCTCTCGCTGTCTCTCTCTCTCTGTCAAATAAAGTCTTAAAAAGAAAAAATAGCACTAGCATGCTAACCCGGTATGTGACAGGCATTGGGCTAGGCCCTGCATTCGTGTCTTACTACTGATCTCTAGGACAGGGGCTGTAATGACTCAGGTTACAGATGAAGAGTCCGGCTCAGAGAGAAAGTTGCCCTCTTGCTGCAGGAATGTGACATTCCGTTCTGGAAGCACTGACCTGTTAACAAGTGTCGTCCCCACTGCCGACCCCAGCCTCGGACCATGGGAACAAGAGGAGGGGGGCGTGGAGGGGGCAGAGGCACTTTTGTTTAATTTCATGTTTTACAAATTTAGTTTAATAATGAATATATATTGTTCCGAGAGAGAGAGAGCCAGCAGGGAGGAGCAGAGGGAGAGGGACAGAGAGAATCCCAGGCAAGAATCTCAAACGGACTCCCCACGGAGCACAGAGCCTGGCCTGGGGCTCAATCCCATGACCCGGAGATCATGACTGCAGCAGGAATCAAGTCTCAGACGCCCAAACGACTGAGCCACGCAGGTGCCCCCTCTCTCTGTATTTTTAAATTTAGACTACGTTCTGGATGTGGCAGGTGATGAAGAGATATTCCACGTCAAGCACATTGGGAAGAGGGTAACCGGGACGGAAGGGCAGGGCACAGGAACTGGGGCTGTGCTCCTTTGGTAGACACTTTGTTACAGGAAAATGGTAGCTGTTTCCTGACCCCCACAGAAGCAGGAGAGCAGGTTTATTCTGTCTGTTTCTCCAGCGTGCAGACCGGGGCCGGGAGAGTGGATCTCTCAGGGCTGATTCCAGCTGCATCATCAAAGCATTTTGCCAGCTCCTGGGGGCTGCCCCCCCCCGAAAGTGGTGACGTGGGGAGGCAGGGTCTCTGGAAGGGCTTAGCCTGGAGGTCCCTGCTGGGTACAAGATGGGTTCTAAGTCCTTAAAACCTCTGATGTGCCTGGGACCCCAGGCTGCGATCCTCCCGGCGGCGAGCAGCAGTACCCGCTCTCGCCTGCAGGTGGCAGCCCTCGCTCAGCCGGGCCGAGCCGAGCCTGGTGGGGCCTGGGTTCCCGCTGCTGGCCAGGTCGCTTTCCACCCGCGGGGACTTAGGAACTCCTCAGGCCTGCGGGGCGGGGCGGGTGTCCTTGGCCGTGCGTGTGGCCCGGGCCTGGGGGTGTCCAGTGCTCCCTGTGCTTCTGTTGACTGATCGAGGGGGCAGCCTGTTGCACTTTCTTTTCTTTCACTGAACCCTGCGGGGGAGCCTGGGGGAGGGGAGGCGCAGGGGCGGGGGG
>LNAC01000150.1:187702-197987 GCA_002007465.1 Ailurus styani | reverse complement strand
CGCGGGGGGGAGGGGCGGGGGGCAGCCGTAGAGAACACGGGCTCACGCGGGGGAGGGGGGCAGGAAATGAAAAGGTTCCTCCCAGAACAAGAGGGAGAGAAGACGCGAGCGCCCAGCCCGACGCAGGAGGGAGGGGTGGGCCGAGTCCTGGGGAAACAAATCACACCAAGCTATGCACGGGCCGGGAATATTCTAGAAGGCAGGGTGAGACCCAGGCCCACCACTTGCTGTGGCCCCAGGGCGGAGGCCCGGGCGAGGAGAGTGAGCGCAGAATCGGAGGGGACAACAACACACTTGGTAATGAATTCGATGAACGACGCTGCAACGCCGTGTATTTTCCATCGAAAAGGAGGCGCAAGAATCCATGATGAGCAAAATAACAACATTTTAAATTAAGACTTCTCGAGCAAAGTGCAGGCAAAGGACGGTGTGTGTGTGTGTGTGGTGTGTGTGTGTGTGTGTGTGTGTGTGTCCAACCAGCACTCCGCCAGAGCCACCCGGCTGCCCCTTGGGTCCCTTCCTCCCTTCCGCTGGGGCCTGAGGCGGCCGGCCGCGCACTGGCGCCACCTAGTGGAGACTCTGGCACAACGCGAGGGACCGGACAGCTGCCTTGCAGGAGACCCACCTGGGGCTTTGCAGGGGTGGCCGTTGAGGCGGGGCAGCCCGGGACTGTGTGAACAGGTGAGCAGGAGACAGGAGGTGTGGGGTAGTGTCGCTGGGGCTCAGTTCCCGCGGGCCGGGTCCCCCCAGGGCAGCAAGTTCCCATGACACAGTCAGCCGGCCTGGACCTGTGGGGTGGCCTCGAAGCAGTCACTTCCCCTTGTCATTGTTTTCCATTGTGAAGGAAACTGGGAGCAAAGCTCATGCTGAAACTCGGATTTTGTTTCTGCTGCGCCGGTGTTGTTGCAGTGACGAGGCTGTGTGTGGGTGTGTAAATTTGAAAACGCAGGATATTGGGGTAGGAACTGAGGTACCAAGGTAAGCAAGGCAGTAAGTCACAAGTCCTACTCAGAGGGGGTCAAGGGAATAAGAACGTGTCCCCAGAGATGTGTACCACTGGGGAGACCTGTGATGGATACGGAGGACCAACTCGGGCGTGTGTGGTGTCAGGTGGGTGTCTGTCTGGGGCCTGTGTACTCAGCCCAGGGGCAGAGGGGGCCACGGATGGCGTCTGGGCAGAGCAGTGACAGATCAGAGTCGTGCTTCAAATAGGCCTAAGGAGGGCTAAGCTGTATGAGCCAATTTGAATGGACTCGGCTGTGATGTCGGTTGCCTTGAACCCTAGACTCTTGGCCAAATGGCTTGTGACCTGCGTGTACCCCAGATCACCACCTCTTCAAATCACTAACCTTTAATGTCCAAAAAGGGGTTGGAGTCAAACCACACAAGGCAGGAAGAGCCTGGCAAATTTGCTTCTTCCTTGTGCTGCAGAGCAATGATAGATGTCCCCACTGTCTTTCTCTCCAGAGCTCAGAATGATTTAAAACACAGAACTATTTATATTTCCTTGCAGAGACGGCTAAAGCCACACACACACACACACACACACACACACACACACACACACACACACAGCACACAGCACACAAAGCCCATGTTCATCTTCAGCCCCAAATTTCAGGCAATGAATCAAAAGCAGTACATCACCCAGGATTGCAAGGCAAAATAGAGCTTCAAGGAAGAAGGGTGGGTGGGACCTGGGCCGTGGGAGCAGTGTGTGCCCAGCGCCTGGTCCCTCGGGTGGCAGAAATGCCCCCTGGGGTCCACAGTCAGGAATTCAAACCCCAGCCTGTGGAGCTGTCTGGGGTTCCGAAGCTCGGGGGCCCCCTCATCGCTGACAAGACTGATTCCTGGCTTGAGGGCAGCCTGGATGGCATTGCCACTCTGAGCCTTCCTTAAGGGGGCACAGGGGAAGGGGGAGAAGAAGGGGGCAGGAGAAACTCTCTTTAAGTCTCCCCCTGAGCACAAAGGAGCTGCCAAGGTCACAGCTGACATGCTGCTCTTCCCGGAGGGTTGGCCTCCTGCCACGTCCTGCAGAACCCATTTCTCAGAAGGTGAGAATGAGCCTCGTGCGGCTGCACATTTCTAGCCATGGGAGATTACCTTCGGCCACAGACCTTATCAGGTGCATTTATTGATCACCCGTCACACTACACTTGAGACCGGGTTCCAGTCTGGATTTACTGTGAGACTGAAAGCAAGTCACTCATCAGGTAAAAACCTGGGTCATTTTAGCTTTCCAATAAGCGATCATCATGTATCTGCAGGCCGACGGCCGTGGCTGCCTCCTGGGGCAGTGGTGGGAACGATCTGGAGAGCGTCCGTGAGGATGGTGCCCAGCACAGTGCCTGGCAGGCGCGGGCAAGTTCTCCTGTCATTCGCTCAGCAGCACGGTCGGGTGCCAGTCCTCCGCGTGGGGGGCGAGAGGGGCCCCCACTTCTCTCTGCCTCCCCCCTTGACTCTGCTCAGCGGGCTTCTCCTGGAGCGGGTTGTGAGTGTGAGCAGAGAGGGTACCCCATCCTCTACAGCCCAGAGAGGGGCACACATCCCAAACCTACTGTCCTCACCGGAAACCTGCAGGCCCTCCAGCCTGAGGCGCGGGGCGGCTCAGAAGGCCACGAGCTGGTGGGCCCCCTGGGGAAGCAAAGAGCGAGGGAATTAGAAGTTCCTAGCTGAGGACAGTTATTTGAAAAGCTGGCTTTTGCCCCCGGATTGGAGCCGGGATGCCCTGAACATGGGAGCTCAGTGGTATGCCTTGCTCTTCGGGCCTCGACACCTGTTGTCCATGGGACAGAGACCCCAGGCCCAGAATAGTCACAGCTGCTGCGGAGGCGCATCTCACCCAGAGCGGAGGCCGAGCCGTATTTGGAAACCTATATCCCTCCCGACCTCCCCAGCCTCCCCACTCTGAGCCTTGAGGCCTCAAAACAGGAGTTCTGGCTCCTGTTCTTGGTCTAGCCTTCTTGGGGGCTTCTGCTTTTCCTAGTCCTGGTTCCTGGGCCCATAGTAGGCAGTTCCTAAGTGGTAGATGAATGAATGAGCATGTAAAGAAACTTCTAGCGACAAAGCATGGGGCAGATGGAGGTTCTGGCCCTTGAGCTAAGGAGCTGTTGGTCTCCAGTCTTCACACCGCAACACCCCACCCTCCAGGGCCTCCTCCTTGATACTTGATTCTCTCCGCAGGCTTAGGAGCCTGTGTGAACTGCAACAACCATTGTTTCAGAAGGCCAAGAAAATCAAGTTCATGGCTAGGATGGCTCAGAGATTGGTAAAGCCCCCCCGCTGGGATATTGCTCTTTATTCCAGATCCTGGGAGGCAGAGAGTCAGTAGAGAGAGAATGTGTTTTCCCCAGAGGCACACAGATTCCCACCACTTTGCTTTTCCTGCTGGGAACTCAGTTCCGCAGGGGGCACTGAGCTCCTGCTGTGCATGGAGACTCCGCTCCCTGCTCATGGGTAGACTTTCTTACGATCCATAAAAGCGTGTCACCGCCTCGCCTTCCTCCCTGTCCCATCAGCACTGGGTTTTGTGTTGTTTCTCATTGTTGCTGTTTGAGTACTCCTCTTTCCTCTCCTGTCCTCAGGGTCACGGGTTCCGTCTTACTTTTACCTTTCTGTGCCTCGGTCACTGGGTAACCCGTGTTGGTGACAACCGTCCACTTGCTGGAAGCTGCCACCTCTCTCAGGAAGCTAGTGTCGGGTTTCTGGGTGAAGGTGGTCTGAGGGTGTCTGTCACCTGCTCCCCCGACTCTCCTTAGGACTCCCGAGCGAGGGCCACGTCTGATTTGATAAAACACCCAGAAGGCCCACAGATGCCCAGGCCATGGGGCTTCTTGCTCCTCACCACCATGGAAAGCCTGAAACATCTCAGCTAAAAATAATCAGTGCCACCCTGGGGCCCTGGCTGCCGGTGGCCTGCCTCCAGGGGCAAGAGAGCTCCGGAATGTCTCAGCATCGCTCCGGGTAACTGGATCCCGGCGGGGCGCCAGCAGGCAGCCTCGGATGCTCTCGGCCTCAGCTGTTCTAACAGCAGGATTATTGGTAGGGGCAGAAATAGACCGCCGTGCTCGGGTGGCCTCCTCACCCCACATTCCTCGGTGCACCTTGCTTTATTAAGACTCTCAGCTGTCGTGGTGATCCAGGCGTGGAGAAAGGAGAAGCAGCCCTCACCAGCGGGGGGCAGGCTGCAAAGCAACCAGTGTGCCCCCATAAGGACATGTTACTCTTATTAGAAGCTGTGTCCCTCGCGTGTCCTAAGGAAGGGAGCCATCTGCCAATCATAAATCAAGATCTCATCTGTTCCAAATAAAGAAGGAGTCTACCGTCTTAGTCGGCAGCCCCTTTATAGTTGACGGAGATTTTTTTTTAGTCTTGTGCTCCAGCATGTATTTCTTGTGAAATTAAAAATGATAAAAGGTAATAAGAAGTAGAAACTGCTGAGAGGTTTGAGGGTCAGTAAAGAATCCAGAGGGTTCAAGGTTTCGGGATAGTTGCGGGGGTGGGGGAACAAATAAATTCTATGCCCAGGTCCCAGAAAAAAAAATACTAGAAGAGGGAGACCATTTAGCAAAAGGAGAAGTAATCTGAAGTGGCCCTCAATTTGGAGGTAGCGGGGTTCCACATAAAGAAGTGAACCAGAAGCGGAGGGCCCCGGGCACCCTTTGTGGGCATCCGGTTTGGGGGCTCACGTGCAGAAGGACCAGGAGACAGCGCGAGTGAGCTGAAGAGCACCCGGTTCCTGCTGGACGGTTCCATGGCCGAGGGAGGGCTGTCTGAGGGCCGGGCAGGCTGAGCTGGGGGGGCAAGAGAAGGGTTTCGGGGAGACACCTGGAGGAGTTGACACACGCGCAGTCAACAGTCACCAAGACAAAAAGAAAACACACCCTTTGGGTTTCATCAGCCCCATCCTAGCCCCCCTCTGCCCCACGCCCCCTCCGTGTTCCTCAAGGCTGTTTTGCCGGATGCTCCAGGGGGCAGTGCTTTGTGGTCTAGGAGTCTTGGAATCTAGAGAGCTTCTCATTTCTGCCACTTTGACCCGGAGCAAATCTCTCGACTTCAGTGTCCTCATCTGTCAAGCAGGGGGCAGGGTCCAGCTCGTCCTGGCCGCGCCGGGCCGTGGATGACGTGGCGATCGGGGTGGGGGTGGGGTTGCCGAGAGCCCACGGCGAGAGTCAGTGAACAGAGCCTGAGATCATCTTCCTCCTCTCCTTCCCCGGGCAAGGCTTCCCCTCTCCTGCTTCAAGTCCTGATTTGAAATATGAAAGGAGACCGCGTTTCATTTTCTAGAGTAACCAGGCTCATGTCTTCTAGAGTCATGACCTTGCCTTGCCTCATGGAGCAGGTACACCGGCAACGTTGGGCATCACGGGAACTCTTAGAAAATTAGTTTTCCCATTTCATCCTTCACAGAATGGAGCCTGCTAGCGATAGCTGTGGACAGCTTCCAAAACCAACTGCCCCCCTTCTCCCCCACGAGAAACCCCGCGTGTTGCTGGTAGGAGGACAGTATGGGGCCCCACAGCCCTTCGGGGTTTTCACGTTTGTGGCCCCAGGTCTGTGGAACATGCATCAGGTCTATTAATCCCTTAAGTCTGGAGTTCGAGAGAATAAATTTACTTGAAAGACGGCTCTTCCTTCCACCCTTCTCTCTTCCTTTCTTATCTGTATTTGAGTATATATTTTTATAAGGACTATTTCAGGAAACATAATCATAATATAATATTAGACCTTGAAAATGAACAAGAACCCTATAGTGCTATCAAAAATTGGGCCAGTGTTTAAATTTTGCCAACTGGTGTGTGTGTGTGAGTGTGTGTGTGTGTGCGCGCGCGCACACGCGTGTGCCCTCACAAGGCCCATGCACAGCGTTGGTAGGCAGGTCTGTCAAATATCATTTAACCCCTAATTCCTCCTTCCATTTCTGTTGTATGTTTTTCCTTGCAATGTATTTATTGGGAAACCTGGATTTTTTCCCCAGTGGACTTCCCCACACCCTGGAGTTTATTGGTTGACTCTTGGGTATCTGTCCTCCTGCATTTCCCGAGTGGTCACCAGATCAGGAGACCCAGTCAGACTGTGGGGCAGGAATTCTTCTGTCAGGAGGCGTACGGTGTCCCATGGTCTACATAGTTGTGATCCTAGGAGCCAGAGTTCATCCGGGGCTCCTAAGGCATACCCCAGTCGTGATGTTCCATTTCATTTCTTTGTGTACCGGTAACAAGAAACCGTCTGCTTTCTGAATCCCCCGCTTGCCACGGAAGCCCGTAGCAGCCCTTGTCTCTCTGAGCAGCACTGAGCCGCCGCCGCCCCTCTGGTCCAGCCTTGGGCCTGGGTCCCACCATGTTCTCACCATGACTCCTCTCAGCAGCAGCCGCTGCCCCACACAGACATGCCCCTGTTTAGTCCCAGTGTTGCCAGGAAGTACTGAAAGCGGGTCAAAGAGATGTGGTCTTGGAGCCTCCTTTGTAGTGACAGGTCCCAGGAGGCCCTAAACTCCGCCTCGGGTGCCGAGAACTCCCGCTCCCCTCCCTGGGTCTTCGATGCCCACTGAGCGTCTCCTCGTCTTCTAGAATCGGACAAAGAAGGGAACCTGGCAACTATTTCGGGTCAGTTTAATTATGACAAGAAATGGGTGATTCCGGGTTAGAAGACACTCTTTTCAATAGAAGATCAGCTGAGGGTTACTGTGATTTCCTGCCATTTCTTCCTCTCTTCAGGTAAAGACAGGTTTACCCTGAGTAAAGGGTAAGATTTCCTGGTGGGCGGCTTTGAAATAGAGCGGACTGAGCCTGGGCCTCAGTGGTCGATTTTGACAGAGCCGTGGGAGGGACCTGACGCTACCTCCTCGCTCATCTGTGTACTCTTCATGGTTACCACAGCACTTGGCCGACAAAGCCTTGCTGGACTCCAGGGTCCTTCCTGATAGAATGCGGAGGAGGCGAATCTGCCCCTCGCCCTTAACCCTGTTCACCTTGACACGGGGTTTTCCCGACCTGAGCCTTCGTGTTTCCCTCACATCACACGGAGAGGCAACTCTTCTGACAAACCCTCCCCGCCTCCTCCCTCTGCCAAAGCACTATTTGTCCTTTTTGATCTAATCTCGGGGCGCCTGGGTGACACAGTCGGTTAAGCATTCAACGCTTGCTTTCGGCTCAGGTCATGATCTCAGGGTTGTGAGATGGAGCCCCATGTGGGGCTCCGCGCTGAATGTGGAGCCTGCTTAAGATGCTCTCTCTCCCTTTCCCTCTGCTCCTCGCCTCTTGCTCTCTCTCTTTCTAAAAACCAAAAAAAAAAAACCCCAAAACCAAAACAAACTTTAAAAATAAATAAAACAAAAGCAATCTCTCCTCGTCCCCAACTACACACACCAGAGGAATTTATCAAGCCCTCAGCCGACAGAGATTTCGACGGGAGGCACAAAAATCACCAAGCAGTGAACCATTTCCACGCAGGGAAGAGAAAACAAATACAGTGAAGCAGCCTCGAGTTGAAAACGAAGCCAAGTTTAATGCGTGTGAAGAAGGAGTCACGTGGAAATTCACAGTAATGGCCAGGAACCAGGAAAATATACATTCTGCATATTTTCTGTCCCGCTCCAGAAGACGATCACTCACTCTTCACTCTCGTGGACCACCATCTGGAAAGAGAGTGGGCGTTTTTAGTTCCGTCAGATGGCACAGACCCGTTTCCTCCTGTCCCCTCTCCCCGCAGGCATCGGAAGTTGCTCACTTGGGTTTTTCAGTAGGACCCAGGATACTCTTTGGACCTCGGGAGGATACACGATTGCATAGGTGGAGGAAGTCGCCCCAGAGCCTGAGAAACTGGCCCCCCGAGAGCAAGCCCCATCCCTTGGGGACTTCCTACCTCTCGCTATCTACCTACACGTCTGGGGACTGAAGACTAGCGCCAGCAGAGGGCGTCTGAAAGCTCTTAGCTGGAAAACCCTCCTTCCTTTTCTGGAGAGTGTTTGCTCTACTGCATCATGCATCTTGGGGCTCAAATCCCTTCCTTTCCTGTGCTTGACATTGACCAAGCCCTAAAGGAGGGGGTTCTCCAAGTTTCCTTCCAGCTCAAGGGTGTCTGCACTGCTGTGGGCTCCTCCCCTCTGGTCCCCGAGCCACAGCCCGGCAGGCACCTGCTGCTCTCGGTCTAGTGCCGACCGGAAGCCACCTACCCTGCTGGAGGTGAAGTCCCGGGTCTTAGCTCGAAGCTTATTGACTTGGGATTCTGCGATATCCGCGCGTTCTTCCGCCTCCTCGAGCTCATGCTGAGCTTTGCGGAACTTGGTGAGGTGAGCGTTGGCCTGTTCGTCCTAAAACCAAAGAGCCCAGGCAGGGAAGGTGAGCGCAGGCCAGTCTCCGAGCTCCCGGTGCGGGCCGGGCCGGGCTGCTGCTCAAAACCCACAACGTGTCTGACTTACAGCCTCTTCCGCCTGCCTCTTGTAGGACTTGACTTTGACTTGGAGCTTATCCACCAGGTCCTGTAACCGCAGCACGTTCTTCCTGTCCTCTTCGCTCTAAAGGCAAGAATGCAGCCTGTAGCTAGAGGCGGGGGCAGGGGTGCACGAGGTCTGGCCCCTTTTCTGGGCCAACGGGTCTCTCTCCCGGAGGGAGAACGCAGGGCGCTGTTTGCCCTTTGCAGAGAAAATGCCCATCGGGCTTTCCTTCCCTCACCTGGTAAGTTAACTCCTTGACCCGCCGCTCATATTTCCTGAGGCCCTTGACAGACTCCGTGTTCTTCTTCTGCTCCCCTTCCAGCTCAAACTCCAGCTCCCGGATCTGGGGAAACAGTTGGGAAGTTGGTCTGGGGCTGGAGAAGGAGCGGCTGAGGCTGGAGGCTGTGCCCGTGCCGGGAGCTCATCCCGCCAGTACCCGCGTCTCCAGTTTCTGGATCTGCTTCTTCCCGCCCTTCAGGGCCAGCTGCTCAGCCTCGTCCAGACGGTGCTGCAGGTCCTTCACCGTCTGCTCCAGGTTCTTCTTCATGCGCTCCAGGTGGGCGCTGGTGTCCTGCTCCTTCTTCAGCTCCTCGGCCATCATGGCTGCCTATAAACGCAGACAGAGATCAGGTGCCTCGGAGCTGTCAAAACCGGGGCGGGCACCCAGAGGACCAGAGCCAGGCTAGAGGAGGACAGCAGGCCAGGCACGGACCGAGCCCACCCCTCCACAATGGGACCCGAGAAGAGCCACGCCGGGCACAGAGCAGAACCTAAGAAATGCAATGTGCTCGGGCGCCTGGGTGGCTCAGTGGGTTAAAGCCTCTGCCTTCAGCCCAGGTCATGATCTCAGGGTCCTGGGATCGAGCCCTGCATCGGGCTCTCTGCTCAGCAGGAAGCCTGCTTCCTTCTCTCTGCCTGCCTCTCTGCCTACTTGTGATCTCTCTCTCTCTCGCTCTGTCAAATACAAAAATAAAAATATTAGAAAAGAAAAGAAAGAAACGCAATGTGCGGGGACTGGATGGAGGATGGTTTCTTCCCTTTCTTAGACTCCCCACAACCGCCGCATGGCATTCTTTACTTCACTGTCACCAATGTGTTTTCAGAGGAACCTGAGACCTGGAGAAGAGCGGTCGGTACCCCCAGGGCAGGTTTGTGGAGGGCGATTTAAGGAAGGCGAGTCCGGGCATCAGGGCGAGCAGACGCCCGAGCGCGGAAGAGCTGCAGTGGCCCCCACCAGGCGGCAGGTGGCGCTGTGGGAGCTGTGACCGGCCGGCCAGGCGACCTGGGCGCGCAGGCCCCGGCGGGTCAGGTGCAGGTGGGAGGGAAGCCAGCTTCACGCCAGGGGACAGTGGGTGAGGCATGGACATCGAAGGGTCTCGTGTTCATGTTTGCAATAAGTCAGATGTTGGCGGAAAGAACTGCAAACCTCTCGGCGGGCCTTAGCAACGGACTATAACCCTTCTGCTGATTGCTGACCCATTCCTGACCCATCACTGACCACGCTGGCCTTTTCAAGGTGCCTGCGGGGGACGCGCTGAGTCGGACGCAGGGGGCTGGACTGCAGTTTGGGAGCAGAAGGCACCCCCCGTGGGCCCCCGGGGAGGCCCCGCCCGACCCGTCTGGTGGGAATGATCCCGGGGTGCGGGGTCGGGAGCAGGAGTCCCCGCGCGGGCACGGCAGCCGAGCCTTACGTCCGTGACGGCCTTCTTTGCCTTCTCCCCCGCATTCCTCGCGTCCCTGCTGGCATCTTCCACCTCGCTCTGCAGCTGCGTCAGGTCCGTCTCCAGCTTCTTCTTGGTGTGGATGAGGCTGGTGTTCTAGGGGCAGGGGGGAGCGGGGTCACGGGGCGCG
>LNAC01000150.1:170834-187499 GCA_002007465.1 Ailurus styani | reverse complement strand
CGGGGGGCGCGCGCGGGGCGGGGGGCGCGCTGGCCCCGCTCCGGCCCGCGCCTCACCTGGGTGTGCAGCAGCTGCGCCCTCTCGTTGGCGTCCAGGAGCTCCTGCTCCGCGACTTTCCTGCTCCGCTCCGTCTGCTCCAGCGACGCCCGCAGCTCCTCCACCTCGGCCTGCAGCAGGTTGGCTCTGCGCTCCACGATGGCCAGCTGCTCCTTCAGGTCCTCCTGGCCGCGCAGAGCGTCGTCCAGGTGCAGCTGGGTGTCCTGGCCAGACAGTCAAGGACAGGTGGCGTTGGCGTGGCGGCGGGGGGGCCGCGGGGCCGCGTGCGGGAGCGTCGGCGGACGGAGGGGGTCCCCCGCAAGGAGCCGACTCGCACCTTCAGCTGCCCCTGGACGCTGCGGAGGTGCTTGAGGGTCTCCGCCGCCTGGCGGTTGGCGTGGCTCAGCTGGATCTCGATCTCGTTCAGGTCTCCCTCCATCTTCTTCTTGATCCTCATGGCCTCGTTGCGGCTCCGCACTTCGGCGTCCAGCGCGCTCTGCATGGTCTCCACCGTCCGCTGGTAGTTCCTCTTCAGCTGCTCGATCTCTTCGTCCTTCTCCGCCATCTTCCTGTCGATTTCCGACTTCACCTGCGTCAGCTCCAGCTGGATGCGGAGGATCTTGGCCTCTTCGTGCTCCAGGGCAGCCTTCGGAGCGCAAACACAGAACAGAGATGGTGCCGAGGCAGGGGCAGGGCCTGCTACACCCCCACTGTCGGGGGCGAGAAAGCGTCAGTGCGACATTCACGACTGTGACTCTACAATATTCAAAACGACCTTAAAAAAAAAAATCTCTAACATACCTTCAGGGCAGAAATAACATCTTTTGCATTGCTGTTTGTTTTTTCTTATACTGTTGAACCGTCATCATATTTAAATCCTTCTCTATCTTAGGAGCATAAAGCACCTTACGGGGGCTTTATATGCATCCGAGGTTTTGTAAAATCTGATTTTGATGTAATGAATGTTCTCCCATAAGTCCAAGGTAACCCACAGGGGTTATTTCATGCCATGTGATAGGAAAGGAGCCGGCCTGGGGATTGTGGCTTGAACAGGGGGGGCGCCAGCTAGCGCCCCTCCCTGCCCCCCACCCGGCTGCAGAGCCACCTGGGTGGCGGTGGGGGTGCCGTGTCCCGCCCCCTCCCGCCGCCCCCTGCTCACATTCCGCTCACCTCCGCTTCCTCAAGAGCCATCTGGATATCTGCCTTTTCCAGCTCGATCTGCTTTCTCGATTTCTCCAATTCATGGATGGTTTTACCGTTCTCAGCGATTTGTTCCGTGAGATCCGCAATTTCCTCTGCAAAGACAGTTTGGATTGCATTCGGATGCCTCTGCCCGGGTTTCCAGGCACGGCAAACGCTTCCTGAATGCATGCTTGGTGACTAGTTCCCGGCCTTCTAAGGAGGCTGTTTCCTGGAGATAAGATTGGGTGGAGAGGGAGGCCCCGCAGCCCCCTCCCCTCGGGGGATGGGCGCCTTCCGCACTCGCAGGGACAGGGAGGGCGCGGATCTGCCTCCCAAAGCCAGGACCCACAGGGCCAAGGGGGAGCGCCAGGCGGCCTCATCCTGCTTACGCTCCAGGTTCTTGTTTTCTCGTTTCACAGTTTCGAGTTGATCTAAGGCTTCCTCGTAGGCATTTTTCAGCTTGAAGAGCTCGGTGCTCAAGGAGCGGGACTCCTTGAGAGATGTTTCCAGCTCTGCCTGGCTCTCCTCACACTTGGTTTTCCACTCGGCCAGCACCTGGAACACGGGCGTGGGAGGTGTGCCTTGATTAGCTCTGCTGCAAGCTCCGAACGAGGCCTCAGTGTCAAAGGAAATACTCCCAGGACTGGGGCTTCCCTTGGCAGCGTCTCTTGCCTGGCGCCTCGCTCTTGATTTGAGGAGCCGAGATTTCCTTCCATAAACTTACTCGAGATCAGTAACGTATCAGCAAGAGTTGGCATCTCTCAGAAGCACCTGGATCCTCTGAGAAGGCAGTCCCTGGGCCCATCGCCCTCTTCTTAATATGAGAATAGCCGCACTTCTATTTCCTTAACCCTTGGGTTCAAGTCAATCTTAATGTCGTACTAAAAGGGAGGCTTTCAGACAGCCTCCCAATGGGAGCTGAGTTAGACTCCCCCACGTCAGCCACCCGGACGGGCCAGCAGTGTGGGGAACTGAACGCACGCCCGCAACTGGTTTGTGTCGGCTGACCGTGCTTGAAGGGGGCCTGCGCCCCCATCCCACGCCCGTTTCATTCTAGACACACGGGAACAACAGCCCAGGGAAGCTTACGGCTTGCCCAAGGCCACACAGCTGGTGGGGCAGGGGCAGGGGCAGGATTGGGACCCAGTCTCCTCCTTCCACGATGACCGGGGAGCCCCACTCAGCTTGCATGCAGCTGACCCCACACCTTGTCAAAGTTCCTCTGCTTCTTGTCCAGAGCGGCGGCCAGAGAGTTGGCTCTCTCAACGTCCACCATCAGGTCCTCGACTTCCCCTTGCAGCCTCTGCTTGGTCTTCTCCAAGGAGGCACACTTTGCATTCACCGCCTCAACCTGTTCCTCTGAATCTTGAAGGCGCTGAGCGAGTTTTTTCCTTAAAGAATATGAAAGAGAAGCAGGCGCTATTCGAATCTCAATCCTCTTGAACGTCACTGTTCATCAATCTGGAATCACTCCTCTGTGGGACTCAAGCAGTCATTTGCTTTCTTAAGCCCCGGGGGAACTTCCTGTGTGCTAGAAATCAGTGATCAATAACCTGGCCTGGTCTCTAACCAAGATCAAAGGCGTTTGTCTTAATGAAGCGTGTTAACGCCAGGTCCCTCTCCCGGCGCTCGCAGCACTGCATTAAGACACCCCTGGGTGGGGGAAACACCTCGTGACGTGACAAAGCCATTCCCAAGGAGCTCTAACTAACGCCGGTGCCCTGTGTCATCCCCCCTCCTGAGATCTCTCGTTCTTCTACAGGCAAGTGGACTTACGTACTTGGCCTCCTCCAGCTCCTCCGTGCGCTGGATGGCATCTGCCTCGTACTTGGTCCTCCACTGGGCCACCTCGCTGTTGGCCTTGGAGAGCGCCCTCTGCAGCTCCGCCTTACCTTCCTGCTCCTCCTCATACTGTTCCCGCAGCAGGTCACAGTCGTGGCGGGAGGACTGCAGGGCGTGGGCCAGGGCGTTCTTGGCCTGCGGGAGTCCAGAAAGAGGAGAAGAGGAGATTCTTCAGTGGCTGCATAAGGCTGCCCTGTTTCGCTGCAGGTGGTAACTAAAGGCTAGACCAAGAAAGTGGTCCCTCAGATGACTTACCTTGCTTTCTTCCTCTAACTGCCTCTTGAGCTCCTCTATTTGCTGGGTAAATGCTTGCTTGCTCCTGGAAAGTTGGGACACTATGCCTTCCTTTTCCTCCAGTTGACGACTCAGCTCCCCTGGACCCAGAAGGAAATACTTTCATTTTATTCCTGCACGCATCCATTCGTTGAGTTCTTACTGTGTGTCAGGCACTATGCTAAGATCCGGGCAGAGAGTAAATGACAAGCTGTGGTCCTTTCTTGGGGGAGAAGGGAGATGTCCGTGAAAAAGAAACCAAAGACACAAGCGATGAGGTATTGTTCTAAACTGCTAGAAGCTTGGAGTGACACCTGTCGGTAAAACCCATTGAGGACGACTGTAAATTTGAACATCACCTCCTAAAAACGCCCATCAGACCTTCTAGTGGCCGGTGTGTCCAGCTGCTTGTTGATTTGTCATTTAGAGAAACAGTGCCTTCCTTAGGACTTTATAGGTCATAATTTGAAGTTGGACTCTTGGGTAAATGTCATGGGTTCAGGTTTATATGCCGACTCAGAAGTAAGAGGAAAAAGGTGGAGGGAGAGACCTAATGACTCCGGAGGTGAATCCCCAAGATGATTCTAGAAGAGTTTTAGTTAAAACACCTTTCTTGGGTTTCTTGGTCATGGCTGCCAGCAAAGGACTGATGAATTTCCTGGGATGGTGGCTGGAGGGCCGGGGCTGGGCGGGGCCGCGTTTTCTAGGTGAAAGCCCTAGATCATGTTCCCCGTGTTTCTCCTACACACCAGGAGCCTCTGCAAATCGGCTGTGTTTCTTTACGTCTTGTCTAAAACACTTGATTGCAGACCACGAATCAGAATTCGTGTGCAGCAAGAAAGGGAAGAGGCTTCTAGTACCGTTTCTGCCATTTAGATTCTTTTCGATGCAAGGTATTACTAATGTCGAAAGAGCTTGAACCGAGTGATATTCGGACTCCCCTCTCGTTCCTGGCTGCCGTTTTTCCTGAAATCTCAGCGTCCCCTCCTTCACGATATTTCGAATGACTCTTTTTTTTAAATTATCCTGATTGCTGGGCGTCTGGGTGGCTCAGTGGGTTAAAGCCTCTGCCTTCGGCTCAGGTCATGATCTNACTGAAATCTCAGCGTCCCCTCCTTCACGATATTTCGAATGACTCTTTTTTTAAATTATTCTGATTGCTGGGCGCCTGGGTGGCTCAGTGGGTTAAAGCCTCTGCCTTCGGCTCAGGTCATGATCTCAGGGTCCTGGGATCGAGCCCCGCATCGGGCTTTCTGCTCAGCAGGGAGCCTGCTTCCTCCTCTCTCTCTGCCTGCCTCTCTGCCTACTTGTGATCTCTCTGTCAAATAAATAAATAAATAATCTTTAATTATTCTGATTGCTTCTCTCCGCAAACATGCTTTCCTAGAGATTGTCCCCTACACGGCACTGGCCTTTGGTGTTGACTGGTTGCCCCCCCCCACCTCTGGAGGTGACCACGAGGTGTGGCCCCTCTCATCTCATCGCTCACCGGCCTCCGTCTGCAGACGGGACTTCTGTGTCACCAGCTCGCTCATGCTCCTCTGAATTTCCTCGTTCTTGCCCCTGGCCTCGCTCAACTGATCCTCCAGAGTTCGGCATATTTTCTCCAGATTGGCCTAAAGGATTGAGAAGGGGGAGAACATTAAGTCCCTATTCAGACTGGAATGACCCAGAGGTGTCTCTCCTCAAAAGCACTGAGCCCCATCCTGCCCGAGCACCTTGGATTTCGACACGCTCTCCACGTTGCTGGCCAGGTCATCAATCTCGAGCTTGAACTCGCTCTTCTCCTTCTCCAGCTTCTGCTTGACCCTCTGCAGGTTGTCTATCTGCTCCCCGAGCTCGGCCATGCTGTCTGCGTGCTTCTTCCTCAGGGCGGCCGCCGTGGCTTCATGCTGCAGGGTGGCCTCCTCCAGGTCCCTGCGCATTTTCTGGAACTCGGCCTCCCGCTTCTTGTTCAGCTCGATCTGGGTGGAAGTGACACCTCCCGCCTCTTCCAGCCTCTCGCTCAGCTCCTCCAGTTCCCGGGCGTAGTCACTGCGCTGCTTCTCCGTCTTTGCGCGGGTTGCCCGCTCCGCCTCAATCTCCTCTTCCAGTTCCTCAATCCGAGCCTGCGGAGGGCGGCCATTCACCCATGGGCAGTAGGTCCCCAGGGTGATTCACTCTGCACCTCAAGTACAAGTTAGTTTCCATCCTCATTAAACAAACCAATTGTCAGGCTTCTCCCAGAGGAATAGGACTCTTGTTAATTTCCTTTGCTATGAATTTTTCCTGCCCCAACATGGTCATTATCCCTGCAGTGACCAACCTAGGACGTTGTCCATTCAACTAAATGGTGACCCCCCCCCAAGACCTTCATTATGTATTTTAATTTAAGTTATGGAAAAGTTGTTCACTGCTGCTATGTCAGCCTAGCAGAAAGGAAACTGATGAGGGGGGCAGACCCGTGGTCCCGCCCACTTGCCAAAATGGCATACAGCAGAGGTCACCCAGCCCACGTGCATGACCTTCACGAGAAAGGAAAATCTGGGACGCCCCCTACCTGTAGCTCTTTGATCTTCTTCTGAAACTGAAGGCCCAGGGTCTGCTCATCTTCCACTTTGCTTTGCAACTGACTGTATTCAAAATCCTTCCTGGGAAGGGAAATGCAGAATGTGTGAAGACCGAATAGCCAAAGACTCAGAAGACTGAAATCAGTGGTTTTAGGACATACTTCTTGAGCCTTTCATCCAGCTGCTGCTTGTCATTCTCCAGATCTAATATGGACTCTTGGGCGAGCTTCAAGTCTCCCTCAAGCTTCCTTTTGTTCCTTTCCAGATCAACACGGAGCTTCTTTTCTTGTTCTAGGGAGCTTTCAAGCTGAAAAGGGCACCGTATCTTTTCTGAGAACAAATGCTTTACACCGAAGGGCTCCTGGGGGCTCTTCCCACCCTCAAGATCTAGGACTCCCGTTAGCATTATTTACTTACGTCATCAACTTGCTGTTCCAGTTTGCTCTTGATTTTGCTCAAAGAATTGACTTTGTCTTCTTCAGCTTGGAGGTCATCCAGGGCTTGCTGGTGGGCCTCTTGGAGGGCCTTCTTCTCCCTGGTCAGCTTTGCAATGGTTTCATCCAACCCCGCGAGTTCCTCAGTGAGGTTTTTAACCTAAGAAGAGGCCACAAGCAAATTATAAGAAGAAATAAAGTACTGGTTTGCAATGACTACATGAAACCAGAGAGACCCACGGAGAGAGTACCTTGTTCTCTGTGGCATGCTTCTCCTTTTCAACCTTGGCCAGGGTCAGCTCAAGGTCGTCAATGTCTTTCTTGAGCTCTGAACATTCATCCTCCAGTTTCCTCTTCTTGGCTGTCAACTCCGCGTTGATCTCCTCTTCATCCTCTGCTCTCTCGGTCACCTCCTTGATCTTGGCCTCCAGCTGGAATTTGGCTTTGATCAGCTGGTCACACCTCTCCTCTGCATCCAACAAGTTCTCACTTTCCTTTAAAAAAAAATACCCCACGATTTCCTTTAATGAGATAAGGTTTGTGACATTCCAGTACTTTGGTATAAATAAAGTCCTTTAGGAAGCACCCAAACTACAAAGCAAAAATCCCCACCCCAAGTCCAGTCTTCCTAAATAACAAAATCTGTAAGCAAATGTAAACCATCCTAAACACATACGGCTTGCACTTGGAGCTGCAGGTCATTTTTCTCTTGTACTAGAGTCACCAGTTTTTCCTCCAGTTCCTTCCTTTTCGCCTCTGACTTGGCAAGCTCATCTTTGGTTTTCTGAAACTCTTCCTTCATGGTGGCCATCTCCTTCTCAGTCTCTGCACTCTTGAGGAGAGGCTTGATCTTGAAGAAGAGTTTCATCCAGGGCCAGTGCTTGACGTTCATGAAGGCCCGGATGTTGTACTGGATGCAGAAGATGGACTCCCTGAAAACAAATATGGGTTATTTCCAGGAGAGATCCCCACTCCCCCGCCAAAGAGCTCATGTTTGAACAGAGACCCTGACCGACCTTCTCTGCACCATCTTCTGGAATTCCACACGCATGAGGAACCCTCTGCACACCGCTTGTGTCCGGGTGATCAGTTTGGCCAGGCGGTCATCTCGCATTTCCTCCAGGGTTCCCAGCAAGCCAGCCTTGAAGAATACCTTCCAGGGGAGGAGGATGTTATGAGTCTGTGATGAAGAAGTCCAGAAGGGACTGTGGGCCAGCATCTGTCTCGGAACCAAGAGGCATTACCTTGGTATGTCCAAACTTGTACTGAGTGTGGTCGATGTCAATGGAGGCCAACAGCTTCTCGCAGGCTTTCTTGCTGTCAATGAACTGCCCCTCAGGGATGGCACTGGCATTCAGCACTCGGTATCTGCCATTGTAGACACAGAAACAGTCACAGACCAATAGCAAAGATGTTAACCTTGGAGACCAGCCAGTTCAGGGCTCTCTTCTATCTACAGGCAAGAAGACCAAGGTCCAGAGAGGGAAAGAAGCTTGCTCATCATCACACTGCTGGGTGGTGGTCTGGAATCTAAGCCTCCTGACACTTTGGGCAGGCCTTTCCCTTCCGTGTCATATATCAGACACGCTCTTGAGAAAACGTGGAAGAAACAAGATGTATACGTTGGCTGGGAGGTAGGTCAATCATTTGACATGAAAATCCACACCTGCTCCATTGAAGTGGGCCTTTTCATGTCAGTATTTCTCCCTCTAAAACTCCAGCATCTGCACACCACAGCAAGAAGCATACAGAATGTTTTTATGACACACCTTTGTTTAAAATCCCCATAGAGAATCCTGTTTGGGAACCCCTTCCTGCAGATGCGGATGCCCTCTAGGACACCGTTGCACCGCAGCTGGTGCAGCACAAGGCTATGTTCCATGGCCCCTGAGAAGAGAAGCGAGAGACATCAGCTTCACATGGGATTTCGCGGAAACTGAGCGCTGTCTACCCCAAAGCGTCATCAGACGTCTTACCTGGGGTTTTGGTCTCATTGGGAATTATACAGCGCACAAAGTGAGGATGAGTCGTTCTTAAATTTGACATCAGCTTGTTCAGGTTTTCCTAAAAGATGAAATTTGACAGTCTACTATAGGCTTTTAAAAGACGGAGATACACTGTGATGAAAAATAACATCTGTATTTTCAACGTATCGTGAATTCTAAAGAATGAGATTACTTAACTCTTTCTTTTAGTAGTCCAATGACTAGAGGTACAGGCACGTGACTGATCTAATGGTCTTTTGCCTCACGGTGAGCCAGAGACTAACCATGTACAAAATGCTCTCTGAAACCAATTCCGGAAATGTGTTTGGCTCCGCTGGGAGCTCAGGAGGGGAAAGTTTGTGCCAAGGACTCATCCCCCAGGCTGGCCAACCCAACTACCTGCAGTACAAGATAACTGAATTCTGGACCAACATTTGTTAAACCTTGTCTATATATTATATATATTTATATAGTTACTAGATATAATATTATTATATGTTCGTATATGTATGTTTTATCATACTGCCTTTCAGCTTCACCAAATAACAGAAGATTAAGACCACATTACCATTCTTGAAAAAACCAAGGTCAGAATCTCTACATTGTCCATGTTGAGATCACTTAAACCAATTGCAAGCAAATAAGCCTGTATTTTTCTTACCCTGAAAAGGGCAGAGACAGTCTGGAAAGAAGAACCCTTCTTCTTGGCGACTTTCTTCTTTCCGCTGTCAGCTGAAAGACAAAGATGGCGCGCATTATTACCAGATCTCCAGGGGTCTTTCGGGCCTGTGAACTGAGTGGCAGGAGAAAGCATGGACACGAGGCAGTCTGTGGAGTCTGTTACCGTCTGCTGTCGCGAAGGTGGCGTAGAGGTGCGCCAGGAGCCTGTTGGAGGACTTCTGGTACAACCCCACCACGGTCTCGTTCAGCGGGTCCTTGTTCTTCTCCAGCCAGCCCGAGACACTGTAGTCCACGGTGCCGGCGTAGTGGATCAGCGAGAAGTGCGCTTCGGCCCTGCCCTTGACCACCTTGGGCTTCTGGAAGTTGTTGGACTTGCCCAGGTGCTGGTCATACAGCTTGTTCTTGAAGGAGGTGTCTGTGGCCTTGGGGAACATGCACTCCTCTTCCAGGATGGAGAAGATGCCCATGGGCTGGATCAAGGCAAGACAAAATGAGCATAGAATAAATATGAGCTGTAGGATGAGCCAGGGAGTTTACGAGAAGACGTTACTGAGTGGACAGCTCAGGATACCTTCTCGATGAGCTCGATGCAGGCAGCCAGGTCCATCCCGAAGTCGATGAAGGTCCACTCGATGCCCTCCTTCTTGTACTCCTCCTGCTCCAGCACGAACATGTGGTGGTTGAAGAACTGCTGCAGCTTCTCGTTGGTGAAGTTGATGCACAGCTGCTCCAGGCTGTTGTACTAATACCAAAATAGAGGGTTCACGTGCAAAGTCAGACTTCCTGCAGAATCCAAGACCCATCAACCTTCCACCTTCCTCCTCCTTGCCTCAGGCTCTGCCAGCTCATTTAATCCTTCAGATATGGTCACGTTCTAGCCCAAATCACATGTCTTCCTTGGAAACTTCTCTGAACTTCCTGCTAGATGGTGTTTCTCCATCTCCGGAGTCCCCGTGTTAGGGACCTCTCCTGTGCACCAACCATGGTCTCCCTTATTTTATAGTTACTCTTCCATGTACCATAGGTACCTTCTGTTTTCTTCTAGGAAACACAAACTCATCTTTTGTTCGCCGCCGTGTCATGTCTGGTAGACACAAAATCTATACTCTCAAGAACAGCTCTGTGCTTCTAACCCAGAACCAACAGGATATTTATGTAAAGGTCATGTGGTTGGCTTACCAAATTCTCCATATGTCTGGCTCTTCCTATGTCAACGATTGCATTTGAGTTCCTTCTTTTATCCCTTTAACGATGTCCTTTATAAAGTTCCACTTGTCCCCAGTCTTCTGCTCTCTTGAAATTACACAACCGCCCTCCCTGCAAGCTGTTTCTCTTCTACCTGATCTGCCCTACGGTTTCCTACACGATGTGATGCTCTGACATCTTCCTACAGGGTCATGATGACCAGTCCCTCCCCACATGAAAACATGGAACTAAGGAACCCAGACCTCAAAGATCTCGAAGCCGGCGATGTCCAAAACCCCGATAAAGTGTTGTCTCGGTAGCTTTGTGTCCAGTTGTTGGTTGATGCGAGTGACCATCCACAAGAACAGTTTTTCATAAACGGATTTGGAAAGGGCATTCACAGCATGGTGAACCTGTTGGGGGAAAGATCACTGGAGTCGGAAGGCAGTGGCCGTCAGAAGCCCGCCTCTCTCACAGCCTCGAAGCAGCCGCTCACCTGATCCACGGTTTGGCCTTTGGTGACGTACTCATTCCCGACTTTCACCCTGGGGAAGCACAGAGCTTTCAGGAGGTCCGACGAGTTCAGGCCCATCAGATAGGCCGTTTTGTCGGCCACTGCCAAGAAAAGAAAGACGATCGCAAAGGGACACCGCTGATACTTGGCAAAGTAGGAGAACCACTCTGAAACATCTGCGTGATGTTCAAAGCTTCTCGAAGCTTGTCTCGGCTGTTTTTACATCCCTTATCTTTAAACTGCTTGTGTGTGGCCAGTGGAAGCGAAATCACTCTGAGAATACAATAGGATTCATGGGAAGGCAGGACTGGGTTCCAGAGAGCCCTGGTCATGTCTCATTGCCCCTGAAACAGGCCCATCCCGTGGTTCAGCAAATGGGGGTGGTAATGTTGGTGTCAGAGCCCCAGAGAGATTCACCTCTCCACGTGGAAGGAGGATTCATTGCTTTCAAAAGGGGCACCCAGTGATCTCCACTGACCACCCCGCCAGCCCTGGCGAATGGCCCGTCATGGTTATTCCGTACCTTCGGTGCCGTCGGGCTCGGCCTGCTCCTCCCGCTGCTTCTGCTTGAACTTCATGTTCCCATAGTGCATCACGGCCCCCGTGAGCTTGTAGAGCCCAGACTTCTCTTCTGGGGTGAAGCCCAGGATGTCGATGGCACTCTGACAGTCAAAGGACAGCGTGTTAGTCGGTCGACTCTAGTGATGGACGAGGAGCACCCTGCAGCTTCCTCTCGGTTCTACTTACGTCCGTAGCCAACAGCTCCTCCGCATCGTCAATGCTGGCCACCAGGATTTCACCCTGGCTGATGAACGGGTAGTCGTAAGGGTTGGTTGTAATCAGCAGCAGCTCTGAAACGAGACATTTCAAATAAACAGGTCACACGGATGCAAAGGACACGTGCGCCCAGTGGACCTGAGCTCCTGGATTCTGGGCTGAGACTTTCACCGTTGGAGCCCAAATTGAATTTAGAGTCAGAAATTGCTTTCCTGAAGCCTGTCTGTGCATTGTGGATTAAGGGGCCCAGAGATAACATTTAGATTCTCTTGCTTTGCCTGTGAATGGTGCGTGTCAATGTAGGCTAGGGAAATTTAATACTTGAAGCTGGCTGAGCGTGGGTCAGGAGAGGAGCCCACACGGAGCGGAAGCACAGGTGCTTTGGTATCGTCATAGCGTTTTCCAAAACCTGTTGAAGGGCTGCAGCCCGTTTCCAGGCTTTGGGACCAGAGGGCGGAGCAAGCGCAGCAGAAGAGCGAACCAAACGCACATAGGCCTGTGTTGGGTGCAGAACAAGGGGCTGTTGGTCCGGTGAGAGGCGGCTTCCTATGTCCGAACACTAGGGGGCGCTGAAGGACAACGAGATGCTTAGTTCAGCAGGTTTTCAGGAACCCTTGCTGAATTCAGCTGCGGTTTAATCTCTTTCCTGCCCAGGGGATTCAGTTCCTTTCAAATCGGCACATCGCTGTCCAAAACAGCCCCATCCCGCTTCTAAAACAAACTTCCTCCGTTGGCGGCCGAGTCTCCTATGTATAGGCAGGTGCAACTCTCCCTGGTACGGTGACGTCAGGGCCCAAATGCCTCACCTATGAGCTCAGGCTTCTTGTTAGAAAGGATCTGGTAGAAGATGTGGTAGCTTCTCTCAGCCTTCAGCTGGAAGGTCACTCTTGATTTTTCCAGCAGATCTATGGACGCAAACGCGGCACTGTTTGCCAAACCGCCCCCCACCCACCCCGGGACGTCCTCCGCTCTGTAGTCCACTTACAAGTTTCAATATCTGCAGACGCCAGCTTCCCAGTGGTTCCAAAGTGGATTCGGATGAACTTGCCCTGGGGGGGGGGAGGGACACCAGTGTCTACGTGGCTCCAGGGGTCCCTGCTAGTCTCCTGAGCAACATGAACAGGAGCTTTCTTCCCCTACTTGAAAATGTGTCTCCCTTCTTCTCCCTTCTCTGCCCAGTTGGACGTCTCCCCTTCCTTCCATGCCCTTTGCTCCACATTCCGCCAGTCCCCCCGGCCCCATCCGATCGTAAAGTAACAGGGTGATTTTTTCAAGATGCAAATCAAACCACATCGCTCCCCGGCTTGCAGAATCCCTCAGATGCGTCTTGAATAAAATCCACCCTCCCGTCTCCTGGCCTCCACGCTCCTATGTGAGCAGACCTCTGTCTACCTCTTCCCCCACCTCGCGGGTCCCTCCTCCTGCCCGCCTTGCTGCCACGGCGCTCTCTCCGTGGGTCCCTTGACGACACCTGGCCCTTCCCCACCTGCGAGAGTGTGCCCTTTCTCTTCCCTCTGTCCCTCCTCACACTGAAGATCCTGGCGTCCACAGGCCAGCCCCCCAGATGCCTTTTCTGACAACCCTGTCTAAAGGGGACCCTGCCCGCAGTTACTCCCTGTTTACTGAGCTTTTTGTGAAATTGTCTCGCTGCTGTGTTGCATTCTGTCACTGGCTCCGATAGGACAGGAAACTGGCCAGTTCCGAAGGCCCGGAGAAACCCCAGGGGACCTGAACCCAGACTCACAAAGCGGGACGAGTTGTCGTTCCTCACGGTCTTGGCGTTCCCGAAGGCCTCCAGCAACGGGTTGGCACTGATGATCTGGTCTTCCAGTGTGCCCTAGGGCAAGCCATCAGGGGACGAAGCAGCCACACATGACACCAGGAAATGCTCCCAGCTCTGCCCACCTACCAGCCCTTGCTGCCTGGCAGCCCCGTGGCCCTGGCTTTCCAGGACAGGTCTCTACCCAGTCCTCCGCACGGCTCAGCTGAAACCCTTCCGCTGTGTTGTAACCTTTGGGTGTACTTGGGTGTCTCCATGTAAAACTCCCTTAATGCTTCAATGCCTTGCTTCTCTCTAGTGAGCCAGGCCGTCAGCATTCATTTCTTAAGGGGTTGTAATCTATCTGTTTTGAAAAGCAAGTGTTGCTACAATTCTCTTTAGTCCGTACATGTGATTCTGCCGTAAAAGAACAAGCTCTCTGAGCTGCTCCCCAAATAACCTTCCTTAGTTACGCCCTAGAGCCTTGCTTTTTAGATTCACAGGATCTGGAAGATCAACCACACCCTGGGGTGCCTGCCTAACCCGCTCTCTCTGGACTTCAAATCCCAGCCTGCGCTTGCCCCTCGCTGTGAAGGGAACACGAAGGTCAGAGGTGGAAACTCAGCAGGCCTTTCCCTTCTCCGTACCTTCATTTTGGAGTCCTTCTTCTTGGCAAGGTCTCCAGTCGCTGCAATTGTTGCAAAGTACTGGATGACCCGCTTGGTGTTCACAGTCTTTCCTGCCCCGGATTCTCCGCTGTTGGGAGTGATCCAAGGAGAGAGGGAGAGAGAAACGTGTCCTGTTAGTATAAACAGCCTACCCAAGATGTCCCACAGAGGCCTGGACGTACCCCAAGCCACAGCAGACACACACCTACCAGACAAATGTGAGAAGCTACTTGGAGAGGCAGAGGCCCAGGGGCAGGCCCCTCCCAGCCCAGCTCCCCCGGAGGTGGGTGATACCAATTTTCGAGACCTTATATATATACCCTCCTGTGTGTACATCTCTGTCCTTCCAGCACAGACTCTGCCCTAAGTACTCTCTCTTTTCTTTTTCAAAGAGAGAGAATGCAAGGGGAGAAGGGGCAGAGAGAGGGAGAGAGAATCTCAAGCAGACTCCCCACTGAGTGCGGAGCCTGACAGGGGCCTCGATCTCACACCCCTGAGATCATGACCTGAGCCGAAACCAGGAGTCAGATGCTTCTCCGAGTGAGTCACCCAGGCGCCCCTGCTCTGAGCACTTTCTAATGAACAGCACAGCACAGAGCAAACAGCGCCCTTGCCTTCTGCCCCGGAGACAAAGAGACACAGCTACGAAGAGGCCCCAGCTCTTGGACACTTACGTGATCAGAATGGACTGGTTCTCACGATCTGCCAAAGGACAAAATGAAACAGAGTTGACAGCGATACGAAGAGCTTCCCCAGCCCCGTGCCCCTTGTCAAGCAGTCACGGTTCGCTACCCCAGGCCTCCTCCCCGTAGCATTTCGTGGGGTCCTGGGGGCGGCCCGAAGAGCCTCCTTCTTGACAGCGACACTCAGAGGTGAAGCCTCTGCTTCAGACCAGCCAGCGGCTTTTCATCCCACTGGGCTGGACTGTGTGAAACTGACAGTCTTCATCTTCACCGCCCCCCCCCCATGTCGGTTTCATACGGTTTAACCTATGCTTACGTTCAAGCCAAACTTCCAAAGCCCTAAAAGGTCTGGCCCCTTGCAGCCTCTTTCACTACCCCCCATCGCCTCCCTTTGTGCGGAGGTCCGGGCCCCCTCCCGGAGACCCACCGGTCAGCATGAACTGATAGGCGTTGTCGGAGATGGAGAAGATGTGGGGCGGGGCCTCCTGGCGCTTCTTGCCTCGGTAGCCTTCCACCACCTCGGGGTTGTACACCGGCAGCCACTTGTAGGGGTTCACGGTGACGCAGAAGAGGCCCGAGTACGTCTGCGGGAGCGGAAAAAATGTGTGCGCACAAGTGCGCGGGTCAAACGCTTTGCACCTGTTCTTGTGTCTCTTGCTGAACTTGTGAAGGAGGGATGGATTTCTCCTTAGAGATGAGGGGCGGAGATGCAGAGGGGACCAGCCGGCCCTCCTGCGACTAGCAAGTGGCCCTGCCCGGCCGGACCTCGGCTAGCTCTCCTGCCTGGCTCCCCACTCGCGGCCGCCAGCCTCTCTCCTTCCCAATCCCCCTCCTCCTCCTTTCCCCTCTCCCCTCGGGGCTCCCCTCTCCTTGCACAGCTCGGTCACACCGTCTGTCCCCTCCCCGGGGCACCGACCGCCCCAGGGGCCCTGGCTCTCACGTAGATCATCCACGACGTGTAGCGGTCCTTGAGGTTGTACAGCACGGCCGGTTCGTTCAAGTGCGTCAGCATGGCCATGTCCTCGATCCGGTCGAACTTGGGGGGGTTCATGGCATACACGTCCTCTGGCTTGACCACCAGGGTCTGAGTGGGAGGAGGGACGGGGACAACCTAGTGTCCTCTGTGTGTCTTGCCCCGTTTCATTTTCTTGTCTGTCTCCCACGGAGAGCCCGAACCCCCAGGGGCAAACCCTGGGGGAAAGGGCCCGCGGACAGCGGGAGAAGACGGGGCCGGGGGGAGACTCACGGGGACACGGAGAGCGTGTGATTGTCTCTGTCACGCAGGGATTTTGCCATTTTCTGTCTGCAGCGCTCCCATCTCTGGGCAAGGGGGGTGGGAAACCTGCCTTCTCGCGCCTTCAGGTAGGAGTCATTGAAACCACCCCATGCAACTAGCGCCCCCTTGTGGTGAGTCTGGAGCACCTGCTTCCACCTTCCCTGCGGCTTGGCAAACCCCTCTCAGCCCAGACATCTGACAGATGCAGAGACCCCCCTCCGGCAGCCTCGGGGAGGGAGGGGGGTGGCCTTGAAAGGCGAGTCTCACTGCCTGCTTTCTTCACACCCATCCCAAAGACACTGTGCCCTCCTCCTTCAGATTTTCTTTTTTTTTCTTCTTTTAATATTTTTTCGACTTTTCTCAGAACATTTCCAGATTCTTCTGGTCTCAATTCCGGACACTTGTGAAGTCCAGGATCTCACTACCGTGTTCTGGGCCAGAATGTATGGGCTACGCTGCTCGTGGCCTTCACGAAACAGGGAGGCTGCCGTTTCACAGGGAGCCTGTGGTCCACTAGGATCCCTTCCTCGCTTTCCCTCCTTCCTCAGCTAGACGGCTACTGCTAGGAAAAGCAGGGAAGCCCAGGCTACCAAAGGAGAGTGTTGGACTGAAGGAAGTCTTCTCGCCATTGGCCTTGCAGCCTCACACCCTTACGACGGCCCTAAAGCGACATGAGCATTAGCGAAGCCTCCTTCCTGAACACGAATTGCTTTGAGCGGCCACAACTGGCTTGTTCTACCCGCCACCCAAGGCCAGTGTTCACTCCGCTGTCCCCGAGGGCCCCCGCAAGGCCTCCAGGTACCAGAGGCGCCTCTGGAAGT
>LNAC01000150.1:135421-170756 GCA_002007465.1 Ailurus styani | reverse complement strand
GGGAGGGGAGCAGGTGCACAGACTCGGGGACCCCGCGGGGCCAGCAGAGGGCGTGTGCGAGGCTTACCCGGTTGTCTTCGGTTTCCACCGTGACCTTCCCATCCTGGCTACTCTTAATTCTCCCCTTGGCGTATTCCTCCTTCGAGTCGACCACAAAGCAGTAGGTCTTGGCGTCGAAGGGCTGGTTCTGAGCCTCGATCCTCTCCTTTTCCGACTTCCGGAGGAAAGGAGCGGCGATGCCGAACACCTCCATTTCAGTGTCACTACTCATGGTGCCGCTGGAAGGCACGGGGACAGGTGAGCCCCGCTGCCTCCGGCTCCAGGCAGCATCCGCGCCCGCTCTGCCTGCCCCCGCCGGCCCCAGGAGCGGGGGCCCCGGGGGCCCNGGGAGCCCAGCCGCCCTCCATCCCCCAGGGCTCCACCCACAGGCCCCAAGTGCTTCAAAAATCACATGTGCACATATCTGCCCCGAGGCTTTTCTGTGCAAAGGGCACAGGGCACGGGTGATGATCCAAGGTTCGGATCCAATCGTGAAGGGTCCCCAGGGGTGAGTGCAGCTCCCGGGACCTCACTCTCCTGGTCGGCAAAACCCAGCAGGTGCCGAGGAGAGCTTTACAAGTAAACGCCCTAAAAAATAACCATTCTTAAAAGAGCGTGCTAAGTGGCGAATAGCTAAGGAATCGTGGGACCCTGCTGACTCAAGGTGGCTACCTCCTCCCACAAGGAAACCAGCTTTGGCCGGTTGAGTGGCTCAGACTAGACGCAGCATGGGGTGAATTTTCCTCTCCTATCTAAGGTGCGCTTGTCTGAGTTCGCTTAGACTCCGCGCCCTTGAGGCCTTTGGGTGACGGGAGGAACAGGGAACCTTGCATTACCAGGAGACTTCCAACAGTCCAGGGACCCGATCTGCTTTCTCACCTGCGGTCACACCCACAGAAGGCAGCACAAACCAGCAGCCGTGGAAAATCAGACCTGCGATGAATTTGCAAAAGGCAGAGTCAGAACTCGGGGGAGCGTCTGGTTCAGCTTTGCGCAGCTCTTGATGGCATAACCACACAAGGGCAAGGCTGGTAAGTCAACAATAGCCTTGCCCCGAAGGCACGCGGGAGGAGCAGCTGGGACACGACCCACAGGTGAGCCGCTGAGGGAGGAAAAACCTCAGGTGCCCCCAAATCGGGCTCTGACTGGCCGTGGCTCCCACAGAACTAGACAGTAAGGTCCGAATCCCTGATAAGAAGCTTGTGGTTCCAGCCATGGTCAAGTCCGCCAGTCTTCGGTGGACAGAGAGGTCTCTGACAGTGGCTCATCGGAGCGGCCAAGAAGAACAGCAGGTCCATGGCGTGTACGGACGGAACCTACCCAAGAGGGCACCCAAAGACAAGGTCATGGAGCACGGGGAGGCGGCACGTGCTTGGGTGGGGTGCTGGAGGCAGAGGGGCATGGCCATTTGGGCCAGAGACACCCAGCCCCACATCCAGGTGACTCTTACCGAGGCCAGGCAGGGGCTCGCACCGCCCGCCCGGCCCCACCGAGCCGGTGTCCTCCAGGGCGCAGGGACGGAAACCGGGGAGGGGGCTGTGACTTACCTCCGCCCAGGAGAGAGGGAGCTCCAGAGGGGCTGCGGTGCCTGGGCTTTTATAGGCCCCCCGGCAACCCCATGGGCTCATTCCTTCTCTATATTTGGAAAGAGAGTGACCGACAGCACAAGCTGAGAAGCCGCTCCTTCCTCACGTTTTTTGGTCATTGCCAAGGGAAAGGTATATATAGAAATGAGCAGGGTCTGTAACCGTTTTCCAGCTGCAGAAGTGGGAAGTTTGGGATGCCTTTCTCTGCACTTGGGGCCGGCCCCGCCTCGCTGGCTGCGCTGGGAGCAGCCGTCTGGCCCGATCCTGCAGGAGGCTGGCCCTCCGCAGTCAGCGCCAGCCCGGGCTGGGGCACAGAGCTCCGTCCCTCCCAGCACAGTGCATGCAACCCCGGAGGGAAAGTTAAAATCCCCTGGGGATGGCGAGCAAGACTGTGGTCCCAGCGCGGGGTCCTGACTGTGATCGCAGTGCGGGGTCCTGACTGTGGCCCCAGCGCGGGGTCCTGACTGTGATCGCAGTGCGGGGTCCTGACTGTGGTCCCAGCGCGGGGTCCTGACTGTGATCGCAGTGCGGGGTCCTGACTGTGGCCCCAGCGCGGGGTCCTGACGGGCTGTGGGAGTGCAGGACTCTGCCAGGACCAACAGCAGCAACAAGTTTACTTTACTGCTCCCCGTTTACTGTGCAACTTTCCATCTGATTAGTGTCATTATTAACTTAATCCCCGTTGAAGCCCCAGTAGGACCAACAAGTGCATGAACGCCGGGGAGCTATTCCGACAGCCAGGATTCTCAGCAACAGCTGCTGCATTAAAGACATATTACCAATCAGGGAGGAGCAGCTGCCGGCCCGGGTGGGGGGCGAGGGGAGGCGCGGGGCCCGCAGGGAGAGGGAGGCCCGGGGGGCTGTCTGACACATGTAGTTGTTGCCAGATCGAGGTTGGAAAAAGAAAACCTCAAGACGCGAAGAAGGGTAGATTTGAAGCTTTTGCCTATTCTCCTTCTATTTTTTTGTTTGTTTCTTCCCCGGCCCTGGCTTTTTTTCCCCCCTGGCCACACGGCTGGGGGGTGGCCGGGTGGGCACCCTGTGATTACCTGTAGTTAGCACTGGTGGGTCAGCGGTGCCCGGACGGAGAGACACTCGTGAAACCCCCACTGGGTGCTCGTCCCCGCGTGGGGCACTTGGAGAAGGTAGAAAGGAAATGCAGCGTAGCGTTACTCCGAATAGTTTACTCTAAAGGATGAGTCGATTGTTTTCAAATATTTAGGTGATTTCAGATCGTAGTAACACATTCAGGGCAGAAAGTTGCTACCCCGCCTGCCTGCTGTGGTCCCTGCCCCTTCCTCCCTCTCCCTCCTCCTCTTCCTCCTCCTTTCCTTAAAGATCTATTTATTTATTTATTTGAGAGAGAGTAGGAGCTGGGGCAGGAGGAGGGAGAAGCAGGCTCTCCGCTGAGCAAGGAGCCGATGTGGGGCTCGATCCCAGGACTCCAGGATGCTGACCTGAGCTGAAGGCAGACGTTTAACCGACTGAGCCACCCAGGCGCCCCTTTCCCTGCCCCTTCTCTTCCGCTTTGGACTAGGACGCCCTCCTCATTCAGGGAGAGGGCACCGGCGCTCCTGGTCTCCGTCCGTGCCCCGAAATACAGTGGTCTCCCTGGAGCCTGTCCTGCCTGCTCGGTGACACGTCCGGCCAAATCCTATACTGTCGCTGGCCATCTCATCGGGAGGCCTGGTTAGGACCGTGCCCCCTGACAGCAGGGCGGTTAGCAAGGCCAAGGGGCCGAGCACCAGCGAGAGGGGCCCCGGCTGCCTCCCTCTGGGTCGGCGGGAGGCAGAGCAGGCTGTGCTGGGGGCGGGGGGTGCTTGCCGTTCCTTCTCAAGTGGCTGGGGGTGCTTTGTGGGACGTTGGGCTTTCCTTTTTGTAGTCACCTGTGTACGCATCTCTCTGTGCAGCCACACCCACACCCAGGAAACGGAGGGGACATATTGGGTACAGGATTCCTCGGAGGGCCTTGTGAAAGAGCGCTTGTCACATGGCCACGCTCAGCACCCGCTCTGAAACGTCATCGGCCTCCGACCCCAGCTTTTCCATCTCTCCATCACATTCGTGGTCACAGGATCTGAAGTGTCACCTGAACGGCTGGACAGGCCCTCGGCGAACCGAGCTCCGTCTGCGTGTGAGGACGTGGACAGAGGGGCAGGGGCCTCACCCGAGGCCCGAAAGGAGAGGATCGCAGGTGGGGACGGGCTCCGCGTTCCAGAAGAATCCCCAGGAAGACAGAAGAAGGGACAAGAACGGCGTCCAGTGCAGAAAACAGCTTAAAAACTAGGCTGAGGAATCAAAAGATCTGTTCCTCTGGAAACGTGTTTTCCGGAGAGGGAAGAATCCCTTGTAAATTGCTTGTTGGGGGCAGGGCTTGGGCCTCACTTTTCGGAGCCTCGTGTTCCCACCTGTAAAATGGGGGCGCGGTAGCTGCCTCCCAGACGAGGTATGTGCATTCAGCCGGATCTTGAGCTGTCAGACACACCATGTCCGGCGCTGCGTAGGCGCAGGGTGGACATCTAAATCTTCTGTATCTGCAGGCTTCCCTGTGTCCCAGTGTAGTGCGACTGGCTTTCTTGATGACCTGGAGTACATTACAGCGACGCTCTGTTTATTGAGATGAAGGGGGGGAAAGGACACAGATCATGTGAATATTTTTAAAAGATGTCCAAAGAGGGCGCCTGGGTGGCTCAGTGGGTTAAAGCCTCTGGCTTCTGCTCAGGTCATGATCTCAGGGTCCTGGGATCGAGGCCCGCATCAGGCTCCCTGCTCAGCGGGGAGCCTGCTTCCTCCTCTCTCTGCCTGTCTCTCCGCCTACTTGTGATCTGACCTCTCTCTCTCTGTGTCAAATAAATAAATAAAATCTTAAAAAAAAATAAAATAAAATAAAATAAAAGATGTCCAAAGAGAGAGAAACCCTCAAGGAGACAACCTCTCAGGCTAAGCTAAAGCTCCGCTGGTGTGGAATCTGTCCTCCAATGGAAGATGACTTATCAGTATATTATTAGCCGCCTTTTTGGGAACAGGAGGCACCCTTGTTCCTCCAGCCCTGGCCCAGTTCCAGTTAATCCCTGCAGCCAGGGCACAGAGCTGCCTTTATTCCTGGACCCGTTGGAGACAGAAACCGCCTGGTGTCTCAAGAATGCTCTCTGGCCAGGGGGGGCATCAAAGGAGAGCGGCCTGGCTCCCCTTCCCCAAGCCTGGCCGCTTCCTCTGGAGCTCCTTCCCTCCTCTGCTCTTGGATGTCCCCTGCGCGAGGGACACGGGGCTCCAGCTTCTCCAGCTTCCCAGCGGCGCTGGCAGGCCCACTCTCTGCCAAGAGCATGAAGTCAGCGTCCAGGGCAGATGCCTCCTGGATCAAGGACCTTCTCCGTGTCCCGCTGTGTGGGGGATTAGGTGTCACTCGAAGTAAGGCACTCGGTTGTGCTGAGCCAAGACCGCTCCTGGCACTGGGGAGAAGGGTGGGGGTCCCGTGCCAAGGCCCAGAGCCCCAGGCAGAAATTCAGGCAGAGAGGGCCCATGACTGTCCTTCAATCCAGTGCAACAGACACGCCCTTTTCTCAACTTTCCATTATGAAAAACTGCAAACGTACAGCTAAGTTCAAGGCCCAGTAAAGCTGGCCCGAGATGCTGCTGGGTCTGAGGGCAAAGCCGTGGCGGGTCTGACCCACCTCCCCGTGCATGTAGGAGGAGCTCAGGGAATGGACGGGTCAGGAACGAGGATGTGAGCCGGGGGTCGTCAACCAACCAGAGCACGCTGCTTGAAAAGGCCCAGTCGGAATCCCTAAGGGAAGGCGGGAGCAGGTGCTAGGAGGTGAGCAGGTGAGGAGCGGCCCCCCCACTGCACGCATAGGATGAGGGAGGGCAGGATTGGCCCAGAGGGGCCAAGGCCCGTACCTGAGGTGCTGCGGTCCCAAACCCGCTCTCCATGCAGGTGATTGACGGGCCCTCGTGCTTGCGAGCGCGGGGCATGACTGAAGCAGGGAGGAAGGCCTTGAGCTCGAGCTGGTTGGGAGAAGATGGCATTCCGATGGAGGACACAGGCATGGCCCGGGGCCTTGCCAGGGGATCTGGGGACAGGAATGGACGGTAACGCACGGGTCAGAACAACGCCACACGGAAGGGAGCACGTAAACCGGTCCTCGGGCAGCATGCGGGGCGTGGAAGGCAGAGGTCAGAGACCCCCAGGAGCTTACCAGTGGGAGGACAAGGAGAACAAATGGCAGAGAACAGAGAATCTGGAAGAAGGACGGCCAGTTTGGGTGGTGGCTGTTGGTTAAGATTTAAAGCTTTACCTTAAAAAAAAAAAGATCTATTTATTTATTTAGAGCACGAGCAGGGGGAGAGGCAGAGAGAGAATCTCAAGCAGACTCTGTGCGGACCGTGGAGCCCCACAAGGGGCTCGATCTCACGACCCTGAATTCAGGACCCGAGCCAAAACCGAGTCTGACCTTCGCCACCCGAACCACCTTGGCGCCCCTAAGGCATAACCTTGAAATCGAAGGATAACACTGAATTTTCATTTTAAATTGTGGTTTTCAAACTTAGCTCTACCTTAGAGTCACCCGAGGCGCTGTCAGAGAAAACCCAAACTCTGCCTAACCACTTGAAAGACGTGACGTCACATTGCGGAAGAGACGCCACGGCAACAAATAAGACAAAATGCTGAAGCATGAACTTAACAAGATCGATGCCGAAGCCTTGCTGTGATACCGAAAGTCAAAAAGGTGGATTTTCTTTGCTGCTGGGTAGGATGAGTCGACATCACGAAGATGCCGATTACGCACACATTAATATATACGTTCAGGGCAACCCCAATAAAAATACCAACAATTTTTTTCCCTGGAGCGGGATAGTTAATTCTCAATTCCATGTATGCACAACTCTGAGAAGACACGTCACAGGCAGGACATTCTAGCAGATACTGAAACACACACTGTCAAGTCTACACATTGAAGAGTGTCGTCTGGGTGCCTAAAGAGGCAGACGGACCCAAGGAACAGAGTAGAAAGGTCGGAGAAAGGCCCAGATATATACGAAAATGTGATTTAGGATGAAGGCAGCATCTCAAGTCAGTGGAGCAAAGATGGGGTCTCTAATTATCAGGTTGGAGGCCATTTGGAAAAAGATACATCTGGACCCCTACCTTCTCCCACCTACCAGATGAAGTAATAAATGCATGAGGTCCAAATGGAAAAATGAAACAAACACCGCGAAATCATGGGCAAAAGTCCTTTATGGTCTGAGAACGGGGAAGGCCTACCATGCCTCAGGATTCAGAGTGGTAAAATAAAAAAATACAGAGACTCAGCATCATAGCAGTTAAAGCTTGGTGAGTCAAAAGACACAAAAACACAAAAAAATATTCACTGGAGGAAAGGTCATAAATGCCTATTGAGGGCCCCAGGTTTATACAATGAAAAAAAAAAAGACAAAAAATTAGCAAAGTCAAAGACAAATGACAAATCATAATTAAAAAAAAGACAAATGGGGAGAAAATATTTGCAATTCAAATCACGCATAGGGCCCATCTCAATACATGAATTTTTAAAAGTTGGGAAGAAAAGAAATTAGAAAAAAAAGCCCCTCAGAAACAAATGGCAAACAAACAAGAGGCAATTCACAGACAAATACACGCAGGTGCCACTTAAAGGTAGGGAAAAACGGGGCACCTGGTGGCTCAGTGGTTAAGCGTCTGCCTTCGGCTCAAGTCATGATCCCAGGGTCCTGGGATCGAGCCCCGCATCGGGCTCCCAGCTCCACAGGAAGCCTGCCTCTCCCTCTCCCACTCCCCCTGCTTGTGTTCCCTCTCTCGCTGTGTCTGTGTCAAATAAATGAATAAAATCTTAAAAAAAAAAAAGATAGGAAAAGACGTCTGTCTATAGTTCATATGAAAATCACACTTTCTTACCAGTGAGAGTGGAGACGATCCAAATGCTGGGCATCGGATTCCCTTGATGAGCTGTGATGGGACACGCACTCTCATGCTTCTCCGGGGGGTGGAAAATGTACACCCGCCACGGAGGAGAATTTTCAAAGATGCGCAACATTAAATATGCAGGTTCCCTTTGGCCCCACAGAACCGCTTTTAGGAATCCACCCTGAAGACGGAAGCCCACCAAGAGTGAAACATTGTAAACACCAGGTTATTTATTGTTGCACAGTGAACTATCGAAAGGGGCCCAAGAATAGAATAGAATGCTTACTGATTAAATTATGCTAAATCTGCAGACAAAAAAATTAGATCTCTGTGAACTGTTAGGGAGTAATTTCCAGGATACACTGTAAGTGAAAAGGATAGGTCTGGAACAGTGTGCATAGAAAGGAGATAGAAGAATATGTATGCATACTTGGCCATTGTTGCAAAAGGAAACATAAGAAGGATCAACTAGAAACTGACAAAAATGGCTGCTATCAAGGGGGAATCAGAATCATGACAGCTATGCCTGGTTTTGACTTTTGAGCCATGCCAGTGGTTTATATATTCAAAAATCAATCTAAATTAAAAAGGCAGGAAAAAAACAATTCCCCAAGTTGAATACAAACAAAACAAATAAACCTCATGTATATCAAATTCATAGGATACCCACACATGGAAAAATCTTAATTCTGAAATGCCAAATCTGAAAAATACTCTGTATATTCTTAGGAAGAAGTGTTCGAAGCATGAAAAGAACTGCAAAGAAATTGGGAACTCTTCTCAGTAGGCTTATTAGTAATTAGTAATTACTAATTAGTAAAGCACTAATGAATTTACTAATTAATTAGTAAATTAGTAACACTGGATTACAATTCAAAATGGTTTATATATTTTTGGGTAATGCACATAAGTAAATTATAACATTTTCACAAACTATTCATTTGATGAGAAACCAAGATTTCACTCTAAGAGAAAAAAGGCACAAGTATAAAATAAAAGAAGGTGAGAAAAATCCAGAGATGTTAATTTGAATTGGACCTATTAGTATGAATCGATTGGAGTATCTGGAAGAATAATGATTTTATTTGAATAGCTACAGATCGAACAGGAAATAATCCATGAGTTCTAATTAAGACAGGGTGAAGGGGTGGGCATATGGAGGAAGCGAAGCCCTTCCTCTTCTTCACAGCAGAATGCCACCAACAGACTGGATGGAGGGAGAAGATGAGAAATAGCATCATTTTGCCACCTCCATTGTAGCTGGTCCAAGCAAGGATCATGAATGCTGCTAAAACCACTGGATGAAGGCGTTTGGGAGAAGGGTAGTCACCGCCCTCACCAGGCCATGAAACCTAGCACCACGAATCACATCCTGCAGTAACAACCCGGCATCCTAACCAGGGGACCCGGGACGCACTATAAATACCCTCTACCACCCGAATCTAATCAAGCTTCCGAACACTGAGTCATGCCTTCAGAAAGTAGAGAGAGGAACAGCTGAGGCCAGGAAGAAGAAACCATCAGTCCAATCCAGAATGAGGATCATTACAGGAGGAAAAAAAAACAACAACAAAAAAAAACAACTGGCCAAGATAGTTCAGAATGAGTCAATGTTATTTCCTTTTAAATCTGCTTTTGTTTAAAGAGACCACAGAGATGTGGTGCGGGTGCAGCAGCGGAACCTTGGTGAGATCCTAGATTGAAAAAAAGAAACGAAGTTTGGGAGAGAAGGAAGAAAGAACAATCTGGAGCCATCTGGAAAGGCATTTTGGGGACAGAGGGAGGCAATCTGAGCACGACCTGGATATTTGATATTAGATATGACATCACTGAGAATTTTCTTAGGTGCGAAAATGCAACTGTCAGTACGCAGGAGGGTCCAGCCAGAAATGGGAGTCTCCTGGCCAGGGACCATCTCTCTAGCAGAATGATTCATTCTAGAAAAGCAGGCTCTGGGGTCCTCCGGAAACTTGGACTGTCAATGAGTGAAGAGTTCTTTTAGAAATGAGGTAGCAGGGACGCCTGGGTGGCTCAGTTAGTTACGCGTCTGCCTTTGGCTCAGGTCACGATCCCAGGGTTCTGGGAGCGAGTCCCGCATCGGGCTCCCTGCTCGGCGGGGAGTCTGCTTCCCCCTCTGCCTGCTGTTCCCCCTGCTTGTGCTCTCTTGCTCACTTGCTCTCTCTCTCTGACAAATAAATAAAGAAAATTAAAAAAGAAAAAAAATGAGGTAGCAACCAGACCTTGTGGGAAAAAGCTCCCTTTGCCAAGATTGTTTTCTGGAAATAAAGTCAACATTCATATACATATTTAAATTTTATAGGAAAAGATTAGATAATGAAGGTAAATCGTAGTTTCCCCACTGAGACTAACAACCGCTAGTATATTACTTCCAAATATTGTGATACGTCGATCCAGCTTTGTCCTTTCAAAATAAACCAAGGAGATGTGTACCTCTTAAAGCAGGATATGGTCCCTGTAAAATTCAAACGATATCATGCAAAAATGTATTGGTAATCAACTTCGTTTTTACACGATGTTACTGCGAAACATCCTTCTCTGTCAGGAACTTTAGATTTATGTCCATTTGTAATGGTGCCATACAATTCCATGAGGTAGACGTACCGTAATTAAATAAATCCCCCCTTTTAAAATATCATAGTGACGAACATCCTTGATCCCGAAGGATCAAATCTACTCACTCCCCAGCCCCTGCCCCACCGTGTAAAGGTTATTTCCCCACATCTTTGCCAACCCTGGGTATCATCGCTCTAATTTATGCCAGTTTTATAGTCGAAAAATGTTACTTCCTGATGTCTTGGTGTGCTTTTCTTCTATTATGCGTGAGGTTGGACCTCATACGCTTCTGGTCATTTGTAAATAGTCTTGGGTAAATAGTCTTCATGCCCTTTGTCTTTTTCCTTTTTTAAAAATATTTTATTTATTTATTTGACACAGAGAGAGAGATCAGATCACAAGGAGGCAGAGAGGCAGGCAGAGAGAGAGGAGGAAGCAGGCTCCCTGCGGAGCAGAGAACCCGATGTGGGTCTCGATCCCAGGACCCTGAGATCATGACCTGAGCTGAAGGCAGAGGCTCAACCCACTGAGCCACCCAGACGCCCCTGTCTTTTTCCTCTTGAGAGGTTACTCTTCTCCTATTTTAAGAACTTTCATATGTCAAAGATTCTGGTAATCTCTTGTGTATATTGTCAATGTTTCCCTCCTTTGTTCCTTATCTCATCTGAGCCTCACAGCAGTCCCCGGGGCTGGAGGCAGAGTAGACAGAGCAGGTGGAATTATCCCCACTTAATTGATGTGGAAACTATGACTCGGTGGGGAATATTTGGCTTTCCTGCTTGGAGTCTGGTGTGTCAAGCTATCCTGATCCAACAGGGTCCTGATGGCAACTTTTCAGGATTCTGGGAGGAATAACTTTTCTCCTATAAAAATCAAAGCATCTTAACTATTTGTTCCTCGGTTTCCTCTTCTGTAAAAAGAAAAAAAAAATGGAGTCGAATCGAAGGATCCCTTACATTCTCTTTAGCTCTACTATCTTTTGGTTCTGTGATTTGAAGCACCAGAGGGCTCCACTTGGATGAAGGCATTGTCTGTATCCCCAAAGCATGTCTGCGGCATGCAGGAGGCAGCTGGGGTGTCTCTCTCCACGGACAAAGTGCAGGGCGAGCGCCCCTGACTGTGCGTTACCAAGAGCGTTTCCTTCCTAGACCTCCCTGGGCTGGAAGTGGGAAGGTGACTCTGGCCCTGTCCCTCTCCAGCCTAAAGCAATCCAAAACACAAGGACACATCGATAAACTCCCACATTTCTGTGTCACGGCTGGAGGGTACTGGGTCAAGGTAGCTTACTTCGCTTCCATTATCCCTGCAGACATCATTAGTGGCTCACGGCACGCACCATCTGAGCCCAGCCACAGCTTCATAATTCTTGGAATTGTCTTCTAGGAAGCAATGACTACTTGATTAAAATTGACACGGGGATGAACTATTTGTCTTCCTGACACTGGGATAGTCTTCCTAAAGATCACTTTCTTACTACGAAATTAAAATAAATTTGTTTGGGGGGGCGGTTAGGAACTAGATCGTTAAAAATAAGAAAACGAAAATAATCCATAAGACCATCATTGTTAATATCACTTTGGTATGTATTTCTTGGGCTTATACAAAAAATGAGACCAACCTTTTGCAACTTACTTATTCACTTAGAGTATATATTGGATGTCTTTCCGTATCATTAAACATTAATCAACTGCTCCCTTTCAATGGTCCATGGTGCTTCCCTTCAGAATGGACCATGGTTTATTTATCCCCTGGAGCTGGGCACCTTACAGATCCCCTACAGTTGGTCACCTAGGTTGCTTTCTGTTATTTACACTTTGCATTAGGTGCCGTTACAAAAATGTTGCAGTGACTAAATCTTTGTGCGTTAGCTCCGATTCCTTCTGTGGATAAATGCGTATCCGTGGACTAGCAGGCTTGCTATACATGACAAGTTGCCATCCAGAGAACCCGCCACATTTTGTATTCCCCCAGTTCCGCGGGAGGGTCCATTTCTGCACACCCTCACACTCAGCGAGTAACAGTCGTCTGAGCATTTTGTCATCCTGAGAGACGGAAATTCCACTCCTTAAATTTGCATTGTTTGACCCCGAGTAAATGCTTTTTTATTTTATTTTTTCCGGTATGGCTAGTCACTCTTTGATATTCTGCTTTTCTGAGCTGCCTGTTTATATCCCTTGCTCAGCTTTCCCTTGGGATGTTTTCTCTTTCCTTAGGAAACAGTAAACATTCCTCTGTATTAGTGCTGGTAACTCTTTGTTACATATGTTTCTGATCAAGTCTAACAGTGACTTGCTCTGTGGTTTCTGTCCTTAGAGTCGTGTTTTCCCTACTACCTTAGTTGGCCTTTTTATGCTTGCGAAAAACAGGGGCTCATTCAGAACCTCCTGAGAAAGGAGGTGGGATTGGAGAGGGTGGGCGTTGTAGGAAGAGGTGGAGATTCGACCTAAAACGGGAAGCCCCGGGCCTCCAGGTCACAAACACACTCAGCGGTGGAATGTGGGGAGAAGTATTAGCTGCTCTACCTGGATGTATATACATTTTACATTTTTGTAGGAAAATAGAGCAAACATACATAGACACACAAAGGTGCACTCGGGCGGTTTATAGAACAATAAAACAAATACCCATGTGTATATCACCCGGGCTAAAATATCATTTGCTATTTCAGACTTTCTTTCTTTCTCTTTCTTTTTCTTCCTTTCTTCCTTTCCTCCCTCCCTCCCTCCCTCCCTCCCTTCCTTCCTTCCTTTCTTTCTTTTTCTTTCTTTCTTTCCTTTTCTTTTCTTTCATGTGCTACATCCGGCAACCACTTGGCAGGTGCATTCGTGCAGTAGTATGTGTATGTAATTTATAAATAATACATGTATATACATATATATATATTGCAGGATACATGTCACCTATTTTATCTTTGAAAAATTGCTACTCAAAAAGGTTGGAGGATGCTGCTCAAGGGAATCTCTTTTTTGGGGTTCCAACTGGTTTCCCCCTGCCTGCTCTTTGCTCTGCCCGGAGGCTCCCTTTGCTCACTGCTGTGCACGCGTTCCTTCCACGTGCACGTGGCTCGGTGGCTCGGGGTCCGTCTGGCCTGGCTGGGGTCCGTCTGTCTTCACCACAGCCTCGTGGCAGCTCCCCCGCCGACCAGCTCAGCCTCCTCTGTTCTTGTTCCCGAGGGAGGAGCGGAGTGGCGCAGCCTGTGAACTGGCCGCCTGCGGGCCGCGTGGGTGTGACCGTGTGGTTCAGGACATGGGCCACCGCTGCCATCAGGCACGTGTGAGCAGGACATGTGCCATGGCCCCCGGGGATCCACCCCCAGGAGGGTGACTATTCACACGCATCTCCTGCTAGTGCTTTTATTATTTTTTATACCTAAATCCTTAGTCTGCCCGTGTCCATTTGATGGGAGGATATAGAATCACAACCTCCCTTTTCTCCTTTCATGAAGCTCAGGGAGTCCCAGTGCTAATCTTCACCAATCCAGCATATACCACCTGGGTTAGAGTTTTACAAAACATGTCTCTGTTTCCATACTTCTGTTTGCGATTTGATCTGGTAAGTGCTGTATACACGCTTCACTTTTTAAAAAATTATGGCTCAGCAATATAATTTTTTTAAAAGATTTCATTTATTTATTTGACAGAGAGAGAGATCAGATCACAAGGAGGCAGAGAGGCAGGCAGAGAGAGAGGAGGAAGCAGGCTCCCTGCTGAGCAGGGAGCCCGATGTGGGGGCTCGATCCCAGGACCCCGAGATCATGACCCGAGCTGAAGGCAGAGGCTTAACCCCCTGAGCCACCCAGGCGCCCCTCAGCAATATAATTTAATAGCGGTAAGGCAAGTCCTTTCTCCTTGCTCTTATTTTCGCTCCCTTCTTGCATTTTCTTGTATCTTTCCAATAACTATTTTTCACATTTCTTTTTCCAGATTGATTTCTGAATCTTTCTGTTGAGCTCCCTAAAAATGCCATTGCAATTTTTTAAAGCAGGTTTATTGAGATATTTAGGTGACATGTATGTCACATGTATACCCAAATTAGACACTAAATGCTGGGCCCTGTTGGGAATAAAGGTTGATGGGCGCAGGCTCCGCGGCTCCCCGGTCTGCTGTGACTAAGAGTCTTACAGAGCCTGAGCCGCCCAGGAGACAGCCCGATTCTGCCTCGCCAGTGCCACTTAATTACATCAGCGACTGTATTCTCATCAGCCCCAGGGACGGCGGCAGGGCAAATGGCCCTCCGTCCTGTTTCAGTCCAGTGCTCCAAAAGGCCCACGTGGAAATGCTCCATTTGGCCCCGATAAGGCCTCCCAGGCTAAGCAAACAGCCCATCTCTTTGCTTTTTGCTGTAATTCTATCCCCCAAGAAACCGGGGGCATCCCGTTTCTGCAGAAGCTCTGGCAGGGAGTGATCGATGTCTTTGATTAAAATTTGAAAAATGGAGCGATCAAACCATTACCAGAAAATGGAATTTGTTTACTTGAGAGACACTTTCAAGTTATGTGTTCCATGGAAGCAAAATTAATTAAAGAAAGAGCTTCCTGGCGGGGGGGGAGGGGAAGATGAATTACTTTATTATTTTTTTCCTTTCTCTCTTCCCTGCCGATGGGGGGGGGGAAGTTCGTGGGCTCTGCAGTGTATGTGCCACAGAGCGGTGCTTCTCAGACCTTGACGTGTGTAGGAATCACTTGGGGAGCTGATTAAAATGCGGATTCTGATTCCGGATGTCTGGGGTGGAGCCTGAGACCCTGCTTTTCTAGAAAGCACCCAGGGGATGCGATGCTGCGGGTCCCTGGGGCCACGCTTGGGCAGAAGGCTGGAGAGGAGGCTCTGGGGTCGGTTTTGCTGCGGACTTGCAGAGAGGAGCTCCCAGTCGGGCCCGTCCCCCTCTCCAGGACAGCGTGGGGGGCAGACCAGCCTCAAGGCCACAGAGACCCTCCTGCCCCGCGGACGCAGAGCCCAAGGCTCCTGGCGCGACTTCTGGAGACTGGGAGGCCCTCCCCCGTCTGCAGAGCTCAGCCCTGGTGCCGTCCTCAGTGGAAAACGGATAGCGGGCCGCCAACTGCAGACCCGCCCAAGAATACTTCAGCTGGCTCAAGTGCAAGGGCAGCGGTGCTGGGTTAGTCCCTAAAAAGGGACTTGACCGGCACGGGCCTCATCAGAGCGGCCTCCGGCCTTGACGGACACCGGCCAGCTGCTGCTCACGGGGGCAGCCGGCGAGGAACATGCCTGCTCCCTCCTTCCGCTTGCTCCCCGCTGCGTCCTGGGCCCAGAGAGCCTCCAGAAGGGTCTGAGCAAGACTCGCTGCCTCTCTGCCTGCTCCGGCCGGGGTTCCAGTCCCGGCCTCCTTCCTGCACAGTCGGCGGCGGGAGAGGAGGGACACCGTGTGAGCGCGCACAGCGCGGGGGCCCGGCCCACCTGACGTCGCTCCTCTGGGTTTGCTGAGCCTCTCGGGGGCCTTCACCTTCCAGGCGGTCTCTGTTCATTCCGCCGCCCTCCGGGCCGCCTGGCGCTAGCGGTCACCTTGTGTCACCAGCCCTGGGCCGGCGAGCCGCTTCTCCCATCACGGCTTTCTCCAGACCCTGCTTCCATGGGAACGCGATCCCCCCCACCCCGTGTTTTACACTGTGGATCGCGAGCAACCAACCACCTGCACCTGAAGTTTACCGCTTCGTACATTTTAGAAGCGTGTGTCATCACCGGGATCGAGCTGTCCCCTCGCGCTTTGCGATCAGTAACCGCCCAGCTCCCGGCGAGGACGGTCCGCTAGGCTTCCCTGTTCTCACAGCGCCTCGCTCCGTGCCCAGTTACTTCTGTTGCACCAATAAAACAGCTAAGACGGGGTGTGTGTGTGTGCGCGCGATTTTAATCCGGTCCAACCCAAATACCGCCACTCCTGAGTGGGAAGGGCGGGGAGGCTCGCGGGGGCCTCGTGTCCTCCTGACGCCGAGAGCAGACGTGGACAGAGTCGCACGGGCCACACGGACAGAACAGGCCTCCAGGACGAACGGTGTCGCGACTTCTTGCAGCGGAGGATCCAGTGTGAACGTCAGCGTTCGCCGATCGGGTATTTGCTGGTATCAAGCCAGAAACAAGAGGCACAAGTGTGTTTTTGAGGGGCTGATGGGACGGTGACTTCAAGAACACAGAGCTGGTACCTTGCAGAGAGGCGTACACACGTGCGACCGGGGTGGGTGGGAGTGGGGGCAGGTGACGATGAGTCGCCGGCCACACGGCCATCACTACTGCGGCTCGGCCACGGGTGTATCAAGTTCACGGAACTAGGCTACGCTTCGATTACGTTTTAAGATTTCCACAATAAAAAGACAAGGAAACTCGTTTCCTTTTGATTAAACAGCCAGCGATTTCTCCTGAAATAGTGCACAGGGTGCATGACTTTTAAGACCCCCCGAGAGGGGAGACATTAGCGCCCCGACTCCTCCAGGAAGCAAAGCAGCAAGCACAGCGGGGCCCTGCGCCGACGGGTCAGGCCAGGCTCTTGCTCTCGCCCTTCCAGAGCCCCCCCTGCCCCCCCCGCTCCCCGCGGGGCCCGGAGGCCTGGCCGTGGCTGGGATGTGACCCCCAGCCCCTGCTCCAGCCTCCACCTCCCCGCCTCCCCGACTCGGGGAGCTGCCGTGGCTCTCGGCTCCTTGCTGCCCCCGCCTCCCGCACACGGTCTGGGGTCAGGGCCCTGGTTCTGGAGGTCTCCCCGCACCCCCAAGATACTCACGCGGCTCACTGCCGGGTTTCAGATGCTCACCCCCTGAGGGACCCTCCCGGGACCAGTTAGTGCCCACCCTCCCCGAACCTTTAGTTTCTGAATTCACACCACTTACTACTACGACATCGTTGAAGTATTTGCAGTCCGTCTGCCTCACTAAAGACAAGGGGGCTTCACGGGGCCTCGTGCCTGTTGGCCGTGGAGAAAGAAGCCCCGAGGCACCGCTCTTACCATCTGGTCACGCCCTGCTGTTCCGGTGTCAAGGCCAAATGGCCCTGGTTTCTGGTTCGAACCTCAGTTTTTTCAAGAAACTTTCCTCTAAATTTGAACGCCATTTAAGCAAGCAGGTGTGAAGGGTGCATGAAGGTGACATGAGCGCAATTCCAGGCTTAGGTGGGGGTCGGCGGAACGGGTGGGCGCCCGTCAGAAACCAGCATCCCCCCCGGCCCCCGCAGGCTGATGCGGAGCGGTGACCAAGGGAGGGCAGGAAGCACAACTGAACCTACTTATCGGCACCATCTGTCAAGCAAGTCCCAAACCGGCAGCGGCACCGGAACCCAAATCACGGCAGTGCTCACGGGCCAGGCACGTGCCGGGGTTCTGCACGGCTTCGTGGGACCCTCCCACCCATCGGCCCTGCGCCGGCTGTGCTGGTGGTGTTCCCACGTTATGGGCAAGAGAAGAGGCTTCGAAGGGTTCACTTAGCCTGCATTGTGTTTTGTTTTTTTTTTTTAAGATTTTATTTGACAGAGAGAGACAGAGAGCACAAGCAGGGGGAGCAGCAGAAAGAGGGGAGGGAGAAGCAGGCTCCCCGCTGAGCAGGGAGCCCGACACAGGGCTGGATCCCAGGACCCTGAGATCACAACCTGAGCCGAAGGCAGACATTTTGCCAACCAAGCCAGCCGGCACCCCTGCATTATCAGTATCGAAACCAGGTTTGGTTTCAGTGCAACATGATCTGAAGAGCAACAGTGCCGCGACTGAGCGTGCCGGCTGTGTGCACACTGCCCGCCTGTGTGTGTGTGCGTGTGTGTGCGTGTGCGTGTGTGCGCGAGTGTGAGTGAGAAAGAGACAGACAGGGTCAGGGGAGCACTGAGCGGACAAGTGAAGGTCACCCTGAACACTATTTTTCCTCTAGCTAATCCACCACCTAAGCCTGGCAGGAATACTGGGCTAATTTCAGTGTTTACCAAACTCAGTAATACAACACATATGCGGTAATATAACAAAAACATAAGAATTACCAGTTATATAAAAACCAGGCAACATCTGTGCAAGTCACGAAAGTAACACGCTTAGCTTCAGGGTTGGTAACTTGAGCCCGACTGGGGCCTCGGGGCTCTGGGTAGACGCCCACCCGACCCCAAGCAGCAGGTGCCTGGGGGGCGCAGGGAGTGGTGGGCGAGAGGGGCTTGAGCTGCCGTGTCCTGCCTCACTTTAGAAAGGGGGCCGCTCGTGAATTTCTGCTGTAAGAGATTCTAAGATGTTGGTGAGTCAAGGGAAATGCATCCCAATACTGCTATTCAATTTCTCTGTACGGTCCCAATTTTCTTTACTGAGGACAGAGCGAAACTGTGGAGAATCAACGAGGACCTCCTAAGTTCTGGGGGTGCTGAGGAGTAAAAATGTTTGCGTGGGTGACACTTTTAAAGGCCGCTCTCACACACAGAGACTTAGATTGTACTGTGTGAAAGAAAAAAAAAGACATTATCCGAGGGACCACAGGTGACTTGAGAAGTTTCAGTTTCTACTCATACGGCAGTAAGTACTTTTACGTATCTTAGTGCAGATGCGTTTGCGACTGAATCAGTTCACGGGGTTCACACCAGCCTCCCAACTCGTGGGTGTTCTACTGCGGACGGACCAAACGTGTGGTTCAGGGAATCTCAGCGCCCAGACCTCGGCCGGACACATTAAATACTTCCCAGCCTCCCAGCGCCCCCCCGGGGTTTGGCTGGATTCCCAGGGTCACTGTAAGCCCCCCGTGCAGGGAACACACTGGGACTCGCCTGGACACGGGGACCCGAGCTCTCATCTAGATTCCGAAGGGCTGGGACCGTCCCCTCACGAGTAAAAAGGGATTTGGACGTCACCTCTGAGGCCCCTTTCCCTGCTGCTAACATCCTGATGCTAAGCCTTTAAACTTGACACTGGAATGAGGAGCAAAAACGTTTCTTCAAAAGCTGCTGTTCCCTTTCTGGATCATGACAGCAGCTCTAACCCGCAACAGCTGAGAATGAGGACTGGGATCGAACTGGGAGCCAGTCTGCGGCAAAGCGAGCCACACAAATGTTCTGGGGCTTAAAACAGACCCTCTTTCTGCCGTCTGGCATTTTAGATATTTAGTATCTTTTTTTTTCTTTTTCTTTTTAAAGTGAGCTCCACACCCAGGGTGGAGCCCAACGCGGGGCTTGAACTCACCATCCGGAGATCAAGACCTGAGCTGAGATCACCAGTCAGAGACACTCGACCAACAGAGCCCCCCAGGCGCCCCTATTTACTGTCACTTCTGTCACACGAGGTTAGTCCTTCAGCCAAGTCCCTCGCCTTCTTGACGACGGCGCCAGCAAAGGCGCTCCAGCCTGGAGTTTCCATCAGCTCCGCCTGGGGCTGCGGCTCGGGGGGCCCGCCCGAGCGGGCAGCACGGGCCGCGGGAGGAAAGCCCCGCACGCTGGGGCTTCCAGACACCCGTCTAACCAGATGCCAGTCGGACCGGGCAACGGCCCCCCTCCCGGCCCCGTTTGCACCCGGCACCCCTGCACAGACCCTCTGGCCCGGTACCGTCACGCCGCACCTCACCGCTGAGTCCCAGGGGGACGCCAGGCAGCCCGCAGCCCGCTGCAGGGTTCACGGTTTCCCTTTTCCACAGACGGGCCCGTGTGTGAACCCCAAGCGCCTTTAAGGATCTGTCGTCTGACTAGAAATGACACGGGCTGTGTTACCATTGACTGGAAACCTTACAGAGCCCCCCTGGGGAGCAGCTCCCGGTGGAAGAGACGGCCGCTCAGGCCCAGACGCCCGGGGAAGTCGACTTCGCACACGGAAGATTCGCCCCACCGCTCGACGGTCATTTTCCTGGATGGCTGTGTGTGAGGCATCTGACGGTGCCCCCCACAAACTGGCCCGGTTTTCGCCGGCCCAGATCAAACCCTGCTTCCCCACAGCAGTCTCTCCAGGCCCGGTCCCCAGGCCGCCAGCAGCTGCGGCGCCGGCAGCTTGCTTCTGAGTGCAGGGGTCTGCATCCCAGCCCGGACCCTGCGAACCCAGCCCCGGCCGGGAACCTGGGCTGTAACAAGCACCCGAGAGGCCCCCCGAGTCCGAGGGCTGCGTGCTGCCGTGCGCACCCACGATTCACCCACGAGAAAGGTCATGCCTGCAAATGAAACACACCTTTATTTCACACCACTGCAACCCAGTCTAGGCAGACAAGTACCCTGAGTCACAGTCACGATCAAGATCCCCTTCTATCCACTTGGAGGTCACTGAAAACCCGGCACATTTAAATAAAAGTCACATAAAAGACCCCTAGAGAAACTGATCTAGCGGTTTTCCCCTCGCCAAGAGATTTCCTCTTCGTTAGAAAGCTCAGCAGGTGCTGACGGGAACACAACGCAAACGTGAGAGCTGTTAACACGCCGGACTGTACACACGTGTGCTTTCAAGTCTGAAGATCAACTACAAATGTCCAAGAGCCTGATCTGTTACCCGCCACCAAGAACCCGAAGAGGAAGAGCAAGGGCCCTAAGGAAACTGCACTCTTCCTGGAAATTCAGCCCCACACCCTGGACGACAAGGGTCCAGGGCACCCGAGAGGCGTTTCCTGTGGGGAAACGCACCTGCCGAGCCTCTCCCACCTCCCGAGCTCCGCTCCGCCGGCCTCCCGCTAACTTGGTCCTCCGCGCTCAAGAGCCTGCTTGGTCGGAATCTTCATGGTTTCAAGAACGATCCTGGCTGAACCCAAGGGTGACACGCCTTGTCCAAAACACAGGTGTTCTCGTGGTGCGAAGGCCGTTCTGAAGGTTGCGAATACGTGTGTGTGTGTGTGTGTGTGTGTGTGTGTGTGCATACAGATGCGGCTCTGACGGGACACCACGCTCTTTCCGTCTCTGGCAAGAGAGCACGCGGCCAGCGTGCGGCTCTGGCTAGCTCTTCCTCCTGTGTTCCCTCATGTGCGCGGCAATAGAGCCAGCAATTTCGGCATTCCTCTTGTTCTGGCCAAAATAATCCAGGAATTGACCATCTGGGCCAATCAAGTACATGATGATTGTATGATCCACCTGCAGAGAAGGGCGAAAAGAGAAAGGACAAAAAGATGACCCAAATAGGCATATTTTACTGAGTAAATGCTACAGAAGAGAATTTCACATTAACGCTTCAATAGCCTTTGTATCATCTGTCATTTATAGAGTGGTTCTAAGCCTGCTGTGTGACAAACCCCCGGGGAAAGGTACCTAAAATCTTCTGGGTTCCAGAACTCCACACTGACTAGGCTTTAACAGCAGGTAGGATTCGGAATTCTTTTGGTTCCATCCATAACATGTGCATCCACAGGGTCTCTAAGAATCTACTTCCAAGAACTGGCTGGGGCTCTAGGAAGAACCAGGTAGCTCATTATGCCTAAATGCTGTCTACCACGTTTTAGGAGAAGAGTCCAGAAAACTTACCCCACTGTAAGTTTATAATTTATAAATTCCAGCACAATATTTCGTCCTGATATTAGTGATCCGCAAATGGAAACGTGAAAACAAGGGTTTTCTCCCCTAGGAAATTCGTATATACTAAGTTGAATGATCCCATCAGAAGCAGATGACCTGGAAACTTCTCGGGAGTCATAAATGCTACACCTCCAAGGAGTCATTTTCAATTTATTATCTATTTTCCAGGCAAAGCTCTGAAAACATTCCTAGCTCTAAGCTAGGCTTAGATTAGTCATCAATTTTTTTATTTATATGCTTCCACCAAATCCAAGTTTAAATGAGCAGAAGACGTGGCGCCTAGAGTCCTTGGAATTTACTGCAGGCTTGATTGCTCTTTGGCAAGACATAAAGAAAGACAGAAATGTGATCACACATACCAAACGGGGGCCACCCCCGGAATGTACCCGCCCCGCATCACAGGTCTGCGAGGTAATTACTTCTTTATATACTCACATTCATAAAGACAGAGCGAATGGAAAGAGCCACCTGCCTGCGCGGATAAGAAAGGAACGTAGGCCAAGAGCTCAAACAGCTGGGGATTCCATGCGTCTGGGAATAACCTACTGCGGGGGCAGGCTGCGCAGGCCAGGGAGCTGTGCCTCTCCGCGCACTGGACAGAGGGACGGCGGAGGCGCTCGGCAAGTCTGACTCTGCAGTCTAGGTCTCTCCCCCTACTTCTTCCTTTTGCCCACTCTACGCTCTCTCTCCCTTAAGACTAGAATTCCAGTGGATTTCTTTGACGAGTGTCCTTAATATAATAAGTTCCTTTCTAATGCACAGTGAAAACATCGTTCTATCCGCATCTGCCCAACTTGTCAGCGGTCACGTCTCAGCGTTCAGAGGCTTGTGGGCGCAGCGAGGCACCGTGTGTCTCTGGCACAGAGCGCTCTGAAGTGCGAGCAGCTCCGGCCCTGCTCTTTCTCACGCCACCTTCGTCCCGGAGCCTGGCACCCTGGCTCCCCTACAGACAATCCAAAGGGCTGCAGAGGAAGCTAAGTTGTTGGTGAGGGCCAGACCTAAGCTGAGGCCCCGGCTCTGTCCCCTGTCACAGTCTACCCCTGCTACCCACCAGCTCTGCTGGCGTCCTCCTGCGGGCCACCAACGCGACTTTCCTAACGGTGACATTTCTGGACACGTGTATATGCTTATGTTTTTAAAAGGTAACATGCACACATAAAAATGAGCACAAGAATACTCAGTGAACCCGCGCAGTGGAAATCTGCCACTCGTTCTAGACACAGAGTCCCTCCGTTGTGCTCAGAGGGAACCACTGCCACCAGTTCCTTCTGGATGCTTCCAGAGAACTGCCTGCACCTGCCTACTTTCAACACCAGCGCTACTTCCTTCTGTGTGGCAGTCACAGCACCCTGTAGCTGCTTTCTCATCTTACAAGGAACTGGACACCGGGCTCTGAGTATATTCACAGTAGCTTTTGGTGTTTGGTCTTCTCTAAGAGCAATGCTGTGGGCTGCAGGTGTAGAAAAATCCCCCAGAGGAGAATCTCTACGTAGAAGGTATTCCACTGCGAAGGTGACAAACTGCACCCCGAAGACGGCCTATCACTTAAATTCCTGTCATCTGTGCAGGGTGGTGCCTGTTCTTCCAAATTTCCTCCACAGTGTATTCCCTCTTTTCCCAAACTTGATTTGACAATACTTTAAACTTCTGACCTCTGCTGATCTAACGGGTAGAAAGTGGCATTATGTTGTACTACTCCCATTCTTTCATTCTGAGTGGAACGAACATCTTTTCTGGGGTTCAAAGTCAGTTGTAGTGTTTCTCTCGCTCTTTTTTTTTTTTTTTTTACAGAGAGAGTATGGGGGAGGCCAGGGGCAGAAGGAGAGACAGAATCTCACGCAGACTCCCTACTGAGTGTGGAGACTGAAACAAGGCTCGATCTCATAACCCTGAGATCACGACCTGAGCCAAAATCAAGAGCTGGATGCTTAATGGACTGAGCCACCCAGGTGCCCCAAGTTGTAGCGTTTCCCAAAAACACTTCTACACAACACAGACGAAGGGAACATCGTATATATAATGCAGTGTGATGTACACGCTTAGCTTCCGGCGGCATCCTAAGTGGCATGCCCACTTTACACATACTGTCTGTCTGAAGACTCCACGGGCACTCGAAAGGCAGAACCTTCCCTTCTGGAGCTCCTGAGATTAAGAAAACCTCACTGGGTTACATCTCAGCTATTAAGACACTCCCTCGCTCCCTGTAGGCCCTTAAGTCTTTTTTTTTTTTTTTAGACTTTTTTTGACAGAGAGAGATCACAAGTAGGCAGAGAGGCAGGCAGAAGAGAGAGGAGGAAGCAGGCTCCCTGCTGAGCAAAGAGCCCAATTCGGGGCTCGATCCCAGGACCCTGAGATCATGACCTGAGCTGAAGGCAGAGGCTTATTAACCCACTGAGCCATCCAGGTGCCCAGACCCTTAAGTCTTCACAGACGTTTCCCATACCGTTTTGTGGATGAGGATCTGTGACCTTAAGGCACAGAAGGTGTATCAGTGAAAACCCTAAGAAGCTGGAGAGTGCCTCCCCCTACTGGTTGACTTGGCAAATGTATAGCAACCACCTCACTGGTTCTTTCGTTGTTGCTGTTACTTTAATTCCAGTGTAGTTAATGACATCCAGTGTTACAGTAGCTTCAGGTGTCTAACTCGCTGGGTCTGATCAAAAGGTCAAATTCTTAGGGCAGTAGACTAGTAGGTCTCAAAATGGGGTCTAGCATGTATTCCACAGGTTTAAGAAGTCTCTGTAAGAGTTAAATATCTGGGTTATGGACATTGGGGAGAGTTTGTGCTTTGGTGAATGCTATGAAAGATGTAAGCCTGATGATTCACAGACCTGTACCCCTTGGGCAAAGAATAAAAATAAAATTAAAAAAAAAAAAAAGAGTTAAATATCTGCAGGGGCACCTGGGTGGCTCAGTCGGTTAGGCATCCGCCTTCAGCTTTGGTCATGCTCTCCCGGTCATGGGATCGAACCCTGCATCAGGCTTCCTGCTCAGCAGGGGGTCTTTGCTCCCCCCACCTCTCTCTGCTTCTCTGCAGTGCTCATTCTTTCTCTCTCAAGTAAGTAAATAAAAATCCGAAAGACTTAAATATCTGCCTTCTAATTTTTAAAATGAAATAAGTTCCCACCCCCATTCTGGATTCTGTGCGGCACCAACTTCTGTCTGAGAACAAATCCCAGCGCCCAAAGGCCCATTTAGGATCTGCAGGGCACAGAGCTGTGGCAGCAGGTTTCAGGCAGAGGCCATGACAACGATGTGTTCTTGCTGAGCCAAGAGCGACCAGTCAACGCAGACCACACAACCCGACGTTCCCCAGGGTTTTACAGCGCACACGGAGCCCAGCTGATGGCAGAGCTGCGCATCCCTCTGAGAGCGGGCCGACCCAAACCACGGTCTGTAGATAGACTCAGGACTAATCGCTTCGCCCAACCAATGTTACAGAGAACCCAGAGCACAAGGGGAAAAAACCAAACTACTCCTACAAGGTCAACTATTCGTAAACAGGAAGAAATGTCCAGATTGAGAAGAAACTGTGGGCGCGGCGGTGCTGATGAAAAGGAACAAGGTCAGGCAGCCACCCTCCCAGGGTGCCCCGGGGCTTGTGGGGCAGCGCTGCTGAACACGACCTCCTGTCTGTCCTTCCTCGGCAGAAGCCAAGTATAATAAACACAGAACTGTGCGAAGGTGTGAAGGGGCTAGAAAAGTACACCTTACAGAAAGTCTACTTTCTCACAGCTTTCAATATTTTCTCTTGCTTTCCAGAACTCTGATGCATTCCAAATATGCAGCTCCCCAGGGCCTCACACTGCTTCTTACGCCTCTTCCCTGGGGACACAGGGAGAACCTACACAATGTTTTGAACTCGAAGAAGCACTGTCCCCAAACAACGGCTTCTCTTTATTTCTGACGTGGTATCCAAGCATCAGGTTCTACTGAATCTAAAATACCACTCACTGTGGATTTCCCCACAATTTTAGAGGCCACTAGGAAGGGTAACAGGCAATGAAGTTACGAGAACAGTGAATATACGCTGAACCAGCATCCTTAAAAGGTGGCAGTCCTATTGTCCTTCCCATATCCCCGGTCCCCGAGAACTCGTGCTGATCTCAGCCTTTCTTTCATTTCCGAAGCCAGTCATTTGAGCTGCACGACCGTGTGGGGCCTGAGAGCCGGCTGTGGGCGGCCCGAGCATTTACTTACTATGTAGTCCTCGTCCTCATCCTTGGGGCCAGGGCTGTAATACACCCTGTACGCTCGGGCCACTTGATCAATCTCTTCTTTGCTGCCAGTCAGGCCAACCAGTTTGGGAGAGAATTCTGAATAAAAGATGAGAAACGCAGTGAAAAATGAGAAGCAAGCGAACCCTGCCCCTCCGCGACCACCTCCCCCCAAAACCAGTCTCAGTTATAAAGTGGCTCTACTGCCACCGTCTTCTGTGGGTCCCCGAACACCGCCTCATGAGTCACAGGAAAAGAACAAATGCAAATTCTCCTCTGTAATAAAGACATCACATTCTCCAAGACAGGCCACGTTCTGGGCCATTGAATACACCCTAACAGATTTAAAAGAACAGAAACCATATGACGTGTGCGCTCAGACCACAGTGGAGTTAGCAGAGAAGTCAGTAATGGAAAGGTAAGTGGAAAATCCCAAAACACGTGGAGATGAAACGCTTCTGAATAATAACACAGGTCAAAGAAGAAATCTCAAGAGAAACTGGAAAGTATTTTGAACTAAGTGAAAATAAAAACATGAGAGCAGAGATCGGTGAAAACACAACTTATCAGAATTTGTGGGATATTGTCAAAGCAGGGCTTCGAAGGACATTCGTGGCACTGACTTTGTACACTGGAGAAGGAGAGACCTAAAATTGGGACTCTGACTATCCCCCTTAGGAAGCTAGACAAAGAAGAGCAAATTAAATCCAAAGTGAACAGCAGAAAAGAATGAGAGCAGAAATCAATGAAACTGAAAAGAGAAAATCAGTAGAGATAAAGCAAAGAAACCCAATGCTCATTCTTTGGAACATGTAAATCAGATCCTTTCAAAACGATCTTGTAAAGACCTGGAGGGAATGGATTCTAATTATTTAAATCATATCTCTTATTAATTCAGTTGTTTTTAAATACTTAGATATACTTCTGAGATGGGACATTTACAGATGTTGTCATGAATCAAGCAGTACCAGTTTTCATCGTATCCTGAAAAAAAGATTTGCTTCACGACTCAGGCATCCCACACCAAAAGCTGAATCTCATTTTCCAGCAAACAATCTCACGGCATGTGCCTGCTGTTCAGTTTTTGGGATGCATGGAAGTGAGCTGGTGGAAGTCACTTAAACACCTGGATTCATCAGACACAGAGATGACAGTCCAACACTTAACAGCAGGACATTCTCCCAAAGGTAGAGGAAAAAAAGCCTACTGCCATTTCGTAATTCATCCTGAATTGAAAATCTGCTCAGACACTGAAAAAGCTTGTTTTTCTTTTCCATTCTGAGTAGAGAGAAAAGTGAACAACATCTTAATTAGCTGCACGTCCAAACCTTTTTAAAAAAAATTGTTGAAACTGCAGTAATTTTCTACACATGAACTTCAATATTTTTAAACTCCCCCTGGTTCCAACACACCTAGGAAAGAATTTTGAAAGAAGGGATCTTTCAAAAACTCTAAGAGCGTCAACAGATGTACGTACGTGCCGGTGGAGAATATTACTGTAAGGCTTTTGCAATTCAGTTACAAGAACTCAGATCTCTCCTCATCTGGGGACATTTAGGATTTGGGTAACCTGCAATAACAAACCACTGCCAACGTAACACACTTACACTAGAGACTGTTTGTCACCCAGTGAGTCATACCTGCTTCTTACTGATTTAGGAAATAACTACGTCATTGTTCACATTCCTAAGCCTGTATACGGTGAATGTAAATTTGCCTTAAATATCTACTAAAAACTCTAAAACTTCAAGAAAAAAATAAACCTTTCTAATGTTTGGCTGGGCAAAGATTTCTTACAAATGAAACCAAAAGAACCATGTAGAAAGAATATACTAATAAGCTGGATTTCATCAAGACTGAAAACTACTGTTCAAACCACAGTAAGAGACTGTGATGAGACGCCACAGACTGGGAGAAAACGTCTGCGAAGCACACTCCTGATACAAGACTCGTCTCGGGAACATACGTGATACACAAATGCAAGTAAAACCAACAGCCCCACAGAAATGAGCCGAAGCTGTGAGAAGACACTTCACCAAAGACAACAAATAGTAAATACGAATATGAAAAGATGCTTAGTATTTTTTTCCAAAGATTTACTTGAGAGAGAGAGAGAGAGAGAGAGAGAGAATGAGCGAGTAGGGGGAGGGGCAGGGGGACAGGGAAAGAGAATCCAGACTCCCCGCTGAGCGTACAGCCTGACAAGGGGCTCAGTCTCATGACCCCAACATCAAGCCTGGGCTGAAACCAACAATCAAAAACTTTAACCAACTGTGCAACGGTGCCACCCAGGCGCCCCAGGTGCTTACTCTCGAGGGTCATTAGGGCGAAGCATAACAAACCCACGAGGAGCACCGAACTCCTAGTGCAGTGGCTAGAATAGCGTGCGTGAGGATGCGCAGGAGCCGGAGCTCCCACACACGGCTGGTGGGAATGTGAAAATGTACAACCACCCTGGAAAACTGTTTATCAGTTTGTAAAAAAGACGAACGTGCACCTACCATGTGATCCGACAACCCACTCGTACACGTTTAGTCAAGAGAAACGGCAAGTCCGTCTCCTTACAAAGACTTGGATGTGACTGCTCGGCCGCAGCCCCGAACTGGAAGCAACTCCAGTGTCCGACAGAACACTGCTCAGCAGTAAGAGTGAACACTGACACAGGAGGAAACGTGGATGAGCCTCAGAAGAATTATGCCGAAAGAAGACATAAAAAGAAAAAGAAAAAACAAAAAGAGTACAAAAGGTAGAATTCTGTTCATATAAACCTCTAGAAAGTGCAAACTAACCTACATCGACAGATCAGTGGGTGCCCGGAGACAGGAGTGGGAGCAAAGGGAAGGGAGAAGCAAGGGCGCGAGGAAACCGCTGGGGGCGACAGGAACGTCCAGTTGGTTTCTCAAGTGCAGACACATGATGAAAGATAACAAACCGTGGACCTTATATACGTACGTGCTAGTGTATGTTCATTATGTCTCAATAAATATGTTAAGTAACAGAAGACACAGCAGATCTTCCATGAAACACACTTTAAAATAAACTCAAAGCTTAGACAATATGCATTATAATGTGCCATATATAAAAGTAAATGTAGGGCGCCTGGGTGGCTCAGTGGGTTAAAGCCTTTGCCTTTGGCTCAGGTCATGATCTCAGGGTCCTGGGATCGAGGCCCACATCGGGCTCCCTGCTCAGGGGGGAGCCTGCTTCCTCCTCTCTCTCTGCCTGCTTCTCTGCCTATTTGTGATCTCTCTCTCTGTCAAACAAATAAATAAAATCTTAAAAATAAATAAATAAATAAAATGTAAAAACTATCCATTAGTCCTTTTGACCAGTAGCCTAAACCAATTTCACCATAATTAAAATTCCAATTCCTGATTTTTCAGCACCCATGTTCCCGTCATTCCTATAACAAAACAGATTATTGTCACCATTTTTTCAGCTAAAGAAACTTGAATCCGAGAAATTATGCAATTTGCCCAAGCTCCCAAGAACCTAGGTATGCATCCTTAATTCTACCATAATTTAGTCTGTGAAAGGGCCTTCTCATTGGTTTTAACCTGCACGTGGAGATGTTTCAACTTTCCATGCAAAGTTACACATGTGTCTCTGTCATAATAAACATTCTGGATTTATAAATTATGTGTTAGGAACTCAAACTGTATATAAAGTCTCTAATCTCCCGATCTACACGCTCCCAAGATGGACGTTTGTCCTAATTTTACAGAGAGAATGAGGTACAGAGCTGGAATTAGAAGCAATGTGTCCTCACTCTCTACTCAGTTCTGTCACCTTTGTTGTTATATGAAGGCCAAGGTCAGTCCTTCCCGTGACAAAATAAACAGAGCTGTGCATTAGCAATGGAGAAACTTGTTTATCTGCTTCTCAGCCAAAGTCACAACGGAGCCTCATCTTTTCATCTGCCTTGAAATCTGTCATTTGCCCTCCCTATTTCACGAGGCATGTAAGGTCAAATGATTTGTTCTTTCAAAAACTCTAAGAGCTAAAACAGATGTAAAGTATTATTATTCTTTTAATATTTTTATTTTATTTATTTGAGAGAGAGCGAGAAAGCATGTACGTTGGTGGGGGTGGGGGGGGTAGAGGGAGAATGTCCAGCAGACTCCCCACTGAGCAGAGAGCCCGATGCGGGGCTCAATCCCACGACCCTGAGATCATTACCTGAGCTGAAGTCAAAGGTTGGATGTTTAACTCCCTGACCCATCCAGATGCCCCGAGATGTAAATGTTATTAATAAAACGTACCTTTCACATAATTTGCGATGGCTTCTTTTGTGTCCCTTTCTGGGTCAATAGTGATAAAAAGCGGAGTTAAATTCGGCAGAGTTGGAATACTATCTGAAAGAAAGTTCTCGTTGGTCAGTACTCACACTCTAGGGGAAAAGAGACACACCAGCATTAACAGTGGAGACTAGGAAGTGCTAGAGCAAGGCGTTCAAGAAACAGAGGGACATCAAGCACTAAAGCGGAGAGGACGGGGCAGGGGATGGGACGGCCTGCAGGAGGGGCAGATGTCCACAGTATCTGCGGGAGGCCTAGACAATTATCCTACCGAACGCCTGCACCAGCGTGTGCACGCTACTCAGGTCACAATGTGTGGCTATCTTGGGACCTGACCCAATCGATGTTTGCTGTCTGCCCCCCCCCACCCCCCGCAATATATCTCAAGGGCAAGGTCCCCATCAATGAGGGCCGAGTCCCCTGAAACAATCTATTTTAAGAAGGATGTAGCCCGCCTCCTCATTGGTAATAAATACTGCTGACTGCACATTACAGACCGTACTGGGGATTTTCCAGTCCGTGTGTCACAGAGATGACGGCAGGGCCAGTGATGGGGGTCTACAGTCAAGGAAGGGACACGACAAGGGCTTTGGGAAACCAGACGTGCCCGGCATCTTTAAGCAATTCAGCATCAGAACGAGCTCCCTCTGGTAAAGAATAGTCACAGGAATCAAAGCAGAGAACAAGTATGATGCTGAGATTTCACGCTCTCACAATGAGCCCAAATGATCACGACACCCGGTCCAATAGTAACACAAGAATGTGAAAAGCACGGTAATGTTAAGGACATTAAGTAAACGTACTTTTTATAGCCGATGACGGCTTACCTATCTCATCCACGACTTGAATCATTTTTTCTAGTTCTTCTGGGCAGACATCAGGGCAATGAGTGAAACCAAAATAGATCAATACCCACTGACCCACGTAGTCTTTGTCGGTTTTAGGCTCTCCGGTGTGCGTTGTGAGGGAAAATGGGCCTCCAAGCAAAGGCTTTCCCAGGCTTCGCTGCCGTTCCTTCTCCAGCTCTTGAAGAGAGAGACACAGACACGCAGGTTATGAACGTCAGTCTAACCGCAGGCACCGAAATGCCTGATGTACAGTCAGTTCTATACTTGTAACTGTGGGGGCACAGACTGTTCCCAAGCAGCTTCAAACGTCTTTTTAAAAAATAAGCATCCAGGGGTGCATGGGTGGCTTAGTCGGTAAGCGTCTGCCTTTTGGCTCAGGTCATGATCCAGGGTCATGATCCCCGCATCGGGCTCCCTGCTCGGTGGGAAGCCTGCTTCTCCCTCACCCACTCCCCCTCCGTGTGTTTCCTCTCTCACTGTGTCTCTGTCAAATAAATGAATAAAATCTTAAAAAAAAAAAGCATCCAGCAATGAACAAAATCAAATCAAATGCTATGGTGTGTAATTAGGGCTCTAAGAAAATAAAGTGGTAAAGATATTGCTTCCTCTTCTGGAACTATTCAGTCCAGTCGTTAGGCGCGGCCATGCCTGGGGCGGAGTGGGGGCTGCCGTGGCCCAGAGCGGACTGTCTGAGCCCAAGTGCGCCAGGCTGGATGGCCTGGTGTCTGGAGTCTTAGCCTGAGTGTCCCGAGGAGGGCATCTGAGTGAGGTGGGGAGAGCAGGGACGGGACCTTAGTTACACACAAGAGATGAATTATAAATAAGCATATTAAAGGTAAGAGTCACACACAGCAGAAGAGGCAGAAAGCTGGACGGAGAGGATGCGCCCTGTAGCACTGAGCAGAGACTGGGGGTGCCGCTGTGAACTTGCAGCTGAGACACACACAGATACAGAAGTAAATGGAGATGTAAGTACATACGTCTAGTTTCTAGCTCCGTCCCCAGAGAGGATCCTGGAGCAGAGACAACCCAGCAGCGATGAGCCCGTGTCCTGACTTCTAAGTATCATCCTCCACCAATAGGAAACAGGGCTTTTTGGAGAAATGGCTGGTATCAGGACCACGGCAGAGAAGAACAAGATGAGCCGGATTTTAGGACTAACTCAAAGAACTTTGGAGGCAGGTCAAAAGGAACAGGAAGTTGCTCAAACTCCCAAGGACCAATGTGAGACAATCCGAGCATCAAAATAGAGAATATGGATTACAATTCTCGGAATATACAGGAAAGCATGAGTGTGTACGGACATATGTATATGGAGAATTTGGTGGGAACTGGAATATTTACGTTTGTAAATACACACCACAAAATACATGTTAACTACGTTTTCGGTAGAGAAGCCTGACAGCACACGATCAACCTGAACAGTATCAGAAATGGGACAAAACGAAATCACACGGTACCGGATTAGAGGCAGTGAGAACAGAGCATCACTTTGGTGACATTCCCGCCCAAAAGATATGACCTGAATCTAAATCGTGAGGAAATCAGACAAACCCAGATTAGGGGACGTTTTACAAAATAACAAAGTTTTCAAGGTCATGGAAGTCACATGGAGACTGAGAAACTGCTACAGATGGAAGGGGACTCAAGAGACAAGCAGGTGCAGGGATGGTTCGGACCTGGATCCTTCTGCGATACAGAACATCAAGGAGCAACACTTGAATGAGGTCTGAAGGCTGAATGGCAGTTAACATGTCGATGTTAATTTTCTGATTTGATGGCTGCAGTATGATTATATTGGGAGAATGTACTTGTTTGTAAAAAGTACACAATGAAGTATTTGATGAGGCATCACATCGGCAAATACTCTCAGATAATTTAGAAATACTTTTAATGGTTTCATAATATATATATACTTTTTTTTTTTAATAAAACAACTACTATTGCAGGTGAAATTCCAAACTAAAACCAAAAGCTTGCATATCTTGGAACTGTCTCTGCCACACTTTCCCAGCTTCTCAGATTTGTTTCTTTGTGAAACGAAAGGAACTTAACTTCTCATTAGAGTGTGAAAATCACATCAATAAAACACTGGTTATTATACAAAAGAAACATGTCTATATATCGAGACAGACCTTATACTGCTAAGATTGTAAAGCCTGTGAATTCTTGCAGACTTAAAAAAATCCCTTCTATCAGGGCATCAAAAGAGATTCTAAAGAACCAAAACAGATTTAAGTGATATTTTAAAGGTTTACTGGAAACTTCTAAACCAAAATTTAAAAGCCTGGAACATTCACTAAAATATAAAGTTCTTGCAAACAATTTCTAAGCATTTCCTGTGCTAATCCAGAGCTGTTCCTGGCACCCCCTGACCAGGTTCTCCCAATCTCTGTCCATCGTCTGTGGTCAGCCTCTGTCTGGCCTCTCCCTCTGCAGATACTCAGAGTAGTTTCCAGTAGGGATTGGCTGCCCTTTGGCCCTCAGAGCACCCTGGCCTTCCCCCTGGCCTGCCAGAACCTCATCTAGTGAAATACTTTACTTCCGTGTCTGCTTCCCTGTCATGTGCACCTCAGTGGCTGGACTACATCTTAGTCATCTTTGTACCCTCTAGGCTTTATACCACCTGCCTCCCATCCAGTCCATGGTAGGTCTTTTTATATTGTCAGACAGTGGTACCTTGGACTGGATCCTAGACCAGATAAAAGACATTGAAAAAACTGGTGAATTCCAAATCAAGTGAATAGTATTGCACCAACTTTAATTTCTTAGTTTTGATAAATGAGCCACGGTTATATAGTTTGTGAACGTAAGGGAAGCCAGATGAAAGGTACATAGATAGGAACTCTATATGCCATCTTTTTTTTTTTATTTTAAAGATTTATTTATTTATTTATTTCACAGAGGGAGAGAGATCACAAGTAGGAGGAAGCAGGCTCCCTGCCGAGCAGAGAGCGGGATGCGGGCCTGGATCCCAGGACCCTGAGATCATGACCTGAGTTGAAGGCAGAGGCTTAACCCACTGAGCCACCCAGGCGCCCTCTCTATGTCGTCTTCATAAATATTCTGTTCATCTAAAATTATTTCAAGATACGAAGTTTAAAAACGAAAGTGTTAGAAAAGGATTTTATCTCGAGCTGCCCAGAGGATATCTACTTACTCTGTGTCTTTTCTTTCTTGAAGTACTTCATTCCAGCCAATAAAGCTCCACCAATTGCAAATGTGAACGCCAAAGACTTCCAGGAAACAGGCTACTGGGGCAGAGATTTCAAATAAAAATACTGGTAAGATGCAAACATTTAACCATACTAAATTTACTATCATGGCTTTTAATACCCATAAACACAGGTCTCGATCCTATTAAATATGTAGAACGTTCCAGTTACTCTGGGGTGAGAAAATACCGCAGTGTCTGGGTGGTTATATCTGGGCCGTGATCACAACGACAGAAGCATTCATTTCCAAAGGGAAAGTCGTTAAGTGCATTTCATGTTGAAAGGGCGCCCAAAGCTCCAGTCCTATGACTGCTACTAAGTGTCACCCTGACTCCAACTGCTGATTTCAAAACCAATCAATTATGTGCTTGTGCTGATACCGGGAACATAAATAAACCCTATGAAATTCGGAAGGCTGACCTCACTCTGGCTTCCAAAAGTAACAAAGCCAAAGTAGAAATGAGCTTCTTTGCAAATTATTTCTCTGCACTCTTTTTCGAGTCCCAAGGCAAGTGAGATGTCAACTACCTCGGTCTCACTCATTCACCTTCTCCGCCAGCTTCTAAACCCTATTCCTCTTACCCAACACTAGTGGGTAGTGGCTCTCGAGTTCTCCCGGCGTCAGAACTAGAGCCTAGAGAAACCAAAGAAAAAGGCAGACCCTGCACGCAATACGACCCCCACTTTGCCCCATTTCAACCTAGACACCGAACCTCTAAAGGGGGTTCAAGGGACAGAAGCAAACACGTTCGGACGCCTCGATCCTGGTCAACGTAAGGCTGAGACCCCCAGGGAAACCCGAACCCTCTTTGGGGGCTATTTTGGGGGAGGGGCGCAAAAATAAAGCCAAGTCCGCGAATCCAGCCGCGTGCGGAAGACGTCGGTTCTCACGTTCTCCCCGTCGGGCTGGACTCCGGGCGAAGCACGAAGAGGCGGAAGGAGAGCGTGTGACCCGGTAGGGCTGCGCGGGGGCCGTTTCCGCGGTCCCAGCGAGCGGGGCGCGGACGCCGCACGGCCGCGTGCAGACGCGACGAGTGAAGGGCGGGCTGCGCGGTGCACTCACCCCGGGCTTGGAGGGGCGCGTGGGGTCTCGGCCGCCCTGCGGCTCGGGCCCCGACGGCCCCGGCGGGGGCGGCATCCCCGTGCTCGAGGGCCGGCTTCCCCGGCTGCTGCGAGCGAGCCCCGAGGTCCGCCACGGCTCCTCCCGCC
>LNAC01000150.1:113567-134782 GCA_002007465.1 Ailurus styani | reverse complement strand
GAGCGCCGGGCGCTTCCAGCCGCTCCCGCGTCGCGCTGTCACCTCGCCGGGAGCAGCAGCGCCCACGAACTAGCCGGTCCTGCGCCGGGTCCCCTCCCTAAGTCAGTCGGCTGGGCCCCCGCGTCCTGGGACGCTCTCGCCGCCTTCCCTCCGCGCTGGGGTGTCAGCTTTGTGGACGCGGTCCTCATCTGGGACCACGTGTCTCGTCCGGGGCCAGCCCGGTCTTCTTGGGCGCAGAGCATCGCCCGGAGCCAGCCGCGTGTTCGTAGGCGCGGAGCATCGTCCCGGGCCAGCCCCGTGTTCGTGGGCGCGGAGCATCGTCCGGGGCCCGTGTTCGTGGGCGCGGAGCATCGTCCGGGGCCAGCCCCGTGTTCGTGGGCGCAGAGCATCGTCCGGGGCCCGTGTTCGTGGGCGCGGAGCATCGTCCGGGGCCAGCCCCGTGTTCGTGGGCGCAGAGCATCGCCCGGGGCCAGCCGCGTGTTCCTGGGCGCGGAGCATCGTCTGGGGCCAGCCCCGTGTTCGTGGGCGCAGAGCATCGTCCGGGGCCTGTGTTCGTGGGCGCAGAGCATCGTCCGGGGCCTGTGTTCGTGGGCGCACAGCACCCGTGGGCAGCTTTTTCGTGGCTGGCGAAGGTGCAGCTTGCACGCGCACCCTCTTTGCCTGTGTTTTCCTCCCAGTCCCTGCACCCTTAACGTCTCCCCTTCGCTGCCCGCCCCCGCGCTGGATTGGCAAAACACTGGAAAACGGGGGGGAGGGGGAGAAAAGCCTTCTTATTCTCTTCCTTAACTTCAGATTCCTCTCCTGTGTGGCTCGGTAGTATCGGGGGAGCTTCCCCCGAGCAGGAGCAGCTCGTGCCCCAGTGCTGTGGGACCGGAGCTCGTCGTGTCTGTGAGCAGGCGTAACTGGCCGAGGAAATGTGCTCCTCCCCAGCAGGCCAGCTGGACTCTGCTGATCCCCACGTTTCTTCTTTCCCGAGTTGAACTGGAATTTTCTGGAAGTTCTGCTCCAAGCCCATGGTGCATTTCACATCGTTCTCGAACTAGTTTTTCTGTGTCGAAGTTACCCGTGGGTGAGATTTTTTTTTTTTTTAATATCTGTGTATTTCTTTGCCCTGGGAGAAGAGTTTCCTCAGATTTCCAGAAAGACACAAAAATATCTTACTCGTTCAGGCAATGAGCGTGTACAGTTTTGTCCATCTTTCTCATTGCTCCACTGGTTGTGAATGATGTCAGTCATATAAATTAAAATTCAGTGTTGTTTTTAGCTGGTCTGTTAAATTTCATTTGCCAAAGTGATTCTTTTTACCAGCTTAATCCTTAATTTGTTTACCAAAGCATTTTTATACAACTTTTTCATGTTAAGTTTATAATATTAGATAAAACATTGGCTTCTAAAACTGTTCCTGACTAAAGTAGGTGTTTTGTAACTACACGTGGGATGAGTTGCTGATAACACCTCTGAGCCCGATTTCTCAGAACCGTGAAATCTAGTGTTAAAAGATACCTAGAACACTGTCTAGCGTAAAGCTATTACCTTTTTTTTTTTAAAGATTTTTATTTATTTATTTGACAGAGAGAGAGAGAGATCAGAAGTAGGCAGAGCGGCAGGCAGAGAGAGAGAGAGGAGAAAGCAGGCTTCCCGCTGAGCAGGGAGCCCGATTCGAGGGCTTGATGCGGTGCTCCATCCCAGAACCCTGAGATCATGACCTGAACCAAAGGCAGAGGCTTTAACCCACTGAGCCACCTAGGCGCCCTAAAGCTATCACTTTTATTACTACTTTTAGACCACCAGGGTCAGCAAATGAGTTTTTTCCCTTCGACTTAGGTACTTTTTTTTTTGAAAGAGACAGGACATAATATCATCTGACATTTGTTCTAACTATGGTGATGAGGCCGGTCAGATTTTGTGTTTGTGATGACTTCAGGCTGTCTTGATTGGGACAGCTAGACCCTAACCCTGTGAGACTCTCCCAGCTCTGTAACTTATCTGCTCCTGTCCCTGTCCCTTGCCACAAACTTTTCCAGCCTCAACTTTACCGTCATTGCAATACTCAGCACAATTAAATGCCCGGACTGCTCCCTCTTCCCTCTACCCCTTTTCTTTCCATGGCCGCCTGTCCCATGGGCTCTGCATAGAAAGACTTTGCTGACCTGACCTGCCCCCTTCCCTGAGATACTTCTGGCTTAGACCTTGAGCATCTCTCTGTTGCAGAAGTTCCCCTTGAACGTCTCTCCTTACTAACGTCCTGACATGTCCCCCCACCCCTTCGGTTTCCTTTGACAAAAGTGTAGGATTGTCTTCATCTGCTAGTTCATCATAGATATTTGAGAGGTTTCTACAAGGAGCTTTGGCCTTCTGCCATCTTATTACAGAAGTTTTATTAGTATCATCTTGTAACAAGTTTTTTTTTTAAAGATTTTATTTATTTATTTGACAGAGAGAGAGAGATCACAAGTAGGCAGAGAGGCAGGCAGAGAGAGGAGGAAGCAGGCTCCCCGCTGAGCAGGGAGCCCGATGTGGGGCTCGATCCCAGGACCCTGAGATCATGACCTGAGCCGAAGGCAGAGGCTTTAACACACTGAGCCATCCAGGCGCCCCTTGTAACAAGTTTCTAGCAAATAAGCATCCCTGGGTGTTTCTTCCCATTGTTAAACATCCTTGATGCCTAAGGAGGTTTTCACAAATTGCTGGCTACTTATCCCTCACTGTGACCTTTTATTGGAATTTTTGGGAATCTTTGTGAATTTTTGTAGGAGTTCATTAATAGAAGTTTTGAAACTCTGGTGAAGTTTTCTATACTAGTCTGTTCTGTTAAATGTTGCAGTAGTTTCACTTATCGGGAGGTTCACTAGGCAGATATATTTTCAGATAATTAAAAAATAATTAACAGGTAGGTAGTGCCGTATGATTTACAGAAGTAGATTGTTGTACAGTATACGCTAGTTGACTCTCAAAAATGCTGATGAGTTGTTTCCCTCTCGGAAAAACCAGGACTACGATTCCCTTCCAGGTCTTTGATCTCAAAGCTTTCTTTCACCAGCCATCCCACCGCCTCTTAACCACAACTTGGGTAACTTCACATGTAACGGTGAACTCCAGGCTTTCAGAACAAAGTTTGCTTAAGACTTGGGATTTTCCTTTTTTTTCAAAGGTCTTAGGTTTTAGGTCTTCTAATTCATTCAGACTTTATCTTCTGTAAAAATACCTTTTTAAAATGTCGTATTGTGGGCCTCTCGAAACCCGCATAAAAGCAGCGAGAATGAACCTCATACCCATTCCCGGCTTCAACTGTTATCCTCTACTCACCCACTTGTGTGTGTGTGTGTGTGTGTGTGTGTGTGTGTGTGTGTGTGTGTGTGTGTCTGGTGGACAATGGAGCGTATTTTGAAAAGTTCATGGCATTGGCATGTTTATTAACTGTGCGTGTCCCCATGGGAGGTGTCTGAGTTTTTTTATCTCTGTCCACCAGGCCAGTCTTTCTGAGCTCTGGGCACCTCCCAGATCCATACACTAAAAGACATTGAGCTAATTGGGAGAATCAGTTCCCAGCCCACTTGAGCTTTTTGCACCCACCTCTGATCCTAACAGTCTTTCCTTGCATGTGGCCTTGTCCCTCCTCCTTGCTTCATATCTTTCTCTTAACAGTTGGCAGTATCTGTTTGCATTTCTGTTTTAAAAAGTTACCTCTTTATTTCACAAAACTGTATATTCCCTGCTCTTAGCCTTATTTTTAAAAACCATATGTCTTCGACATTACAGATCTCTTTTCTACCCCAAAACACATTACCGTTTCGAAGTATATGGCCCTTGCTGCTTCTCTGCACATTGCTTAATTTTCTTTAAAAGGTTGGCAAATCTTAGTTTACCCTTGAGTTTCTCTAAATTGAACAGTATTCCAGGCAGATGGGACTTTCTGTATAACGCAGCAGGAATCTTAGAACCAGTTCAGTTTGGTTTGACTCAGAGGAGAGTAGTTTGTTTGTTTGTTTGTTTATGTATTTACAATTTTATTTATTTGAGAGAGGGAGAGCATGTAGGAGCAAGAAGAGGGAGGGGCACAGAGGGAGGGAGAGAGAATCCCAAGCAGACTCTGTGCTGAGCACCGAGCCCGACTTGGGGCTCAGCCTCATGACCCTGAGATGATGAGCTGAGCCGAAAGCAAGAGTCGGATGCCTAACCGACTGAGCCACCCAGGCGGCCCAGAAGAGAACTTAATGGCCGATAGAACTAAATGACTAAGAGTGGTCCTAGCAGAGACAGATGGATGGATCCAGGTGTTCAACTCATGTTTCCAGGACTTGACTTCTTTTCATCACTCAGATGTGCTTCCTTCCAGGTTGGGTTTCTTCTCAGGTAACTTTCCCCTGCGGCTCCGGGCTTTGTGGTCAGCTTCGCGCACGGAGTTGTAGCAAGAGCCCCTGTGCTGATGCTCACTGTCTCTGGTGTGGGTTCTATGCTTACCCCCAACTGACCAGAGGGAAACTGGGTGCTTATGGGCCCAGCCAGGCTCACGTGTGTGCCCTTTCGGACACTTGTGCAGCCGGGGGTAAAGGTCACAGCACATACACTGCAAGCAAGGATTGGGTTGATGCCTAGAGAGACCAGGGGTGCTGTTACCAGAAGAACAGGAAATGAATACTGACTAGGCAGGCACAAATAATAGCTTCTCCTGGAAGATCAAGTTAATTGGGACTAAAAGCACCCACTAGGAGATCCTCAGTACGATTACCACCTTAAAGCCTCTGAGTTTAAAGACGAAGACAAACAAGCTCATTTGGCAAAGGATAAAAGCCTCCCCAGAAACTATTTTCTCTTAAGCTTTGGTAATAATGTCCCAGTGACACATGTACCCAGTTATCTTCTGGTTGGACTCTTCTATTAATCTGTACTTTGAATCACAAACATTTGAAACCTAGTAAGACTACAGACTTAGATGAATCTTCTGTTTACTGTATCCGAGTCCTTCACCTTTCAAATCAGATGATCTCACTCACCCTGCAGACATATTAGCTGGCTTGATATATCTACTGGGTTTTCAGATGGGGACTGCAGGACAGAACGGGCAAATGAGAAAAAAAAAGTGTCAGAACACCAAGCCATTTTTCAGGATTTCCAACCTTTTTCTAATGCTGCGTTATACCTGTTTTAGGGCTAGTTATACCCAACCCGATTAAGGAAGAAAGGAAAGTCGCCGAAGTTCGTAATTGGGTGGATCACTGGTGACAACAGTTTCAGGATGAAAAGAGACCTCTCGTTGTCAAGGAAGTCAGACCGTCATCCGGCCCTCTTCCCGGCCGTGCAGTTGTCACCTCTACCTCGGACATGATGCTCGGTCAGCTAGAATTTCACATATCTGTGGATGAGAGAAGAGAACTCAGGAGCTGTAGTGGGCTACTGGAGACCAGGAGTCGGGAAGCAATTTTAGAAATGCCAGCGAGGGGGGCACCTGGGTGGCTCATTGGGTTAAAGCTTCTGCCTTTGGCTCAGGTCATGATCTCAGGGTCCTGGGATCGAGCCCCGCATCGGGCTCTTTGCTCAGCGGGGAACCTGCTTCCTCCTCTCTCTCTGCCTGCCTCTTCACCTACTTGTGATCTCTCTCTCTGTGTCAGATAAATACAATCTTTAAAAAAAATGCCAGCGAGGCTTTAATATGCTTTGATCCCACAGCACGGTGTAGTGCTCTAGGCTTTATAAGCATAGTTGATCATTTAGGATCATGGCCTTTGGTTTGTATTTTATTTTGAAAGATCTTATTTGAGAGAGAGAGAGAGAGAGCAAGAGAGACAATGGGAGAGAGAATGAGAGAGAGAGAGAGAGAGAGCGTACAAGCAGAGGGAGGGGAAGAGAGAGAAGGAGAATCAGACTCCCTGATGAGCAGGAAGCCTGACAAGGGACTTGGTTCCAGGACTCTGGGATCATGACCTGAGCCAAAGGCAGATGCTTCACCGACTGAGCCACCCAGGCGCCCTTGGTTTTTATTTTTAGTCTTAGTGTTCTTGGCTCTTTTGAGGCATTAGAAATGATTATTAATTTAGATTGTAAACAATCTAGTAAAATAATAGCTTTTCGGGTCCAAATCCCTTGTTCTTGGCCAGTGTGGCAGGGCACAGATCATGTGTGAGAAGAAAAGATGATGTATTTTCCATTTCGGTTTTGGGGACAGGGTAGATAATATTCAGTTTTTAAAAAGCGCGTTCAGATTGGAATCCAACAACTAAAGAACCAGGAACCATTTGTCAGAAATGAAGATAGTCACATCAATATTATAGTGAGTTTTTGTTTGCTTAAAATGATTCCCCTTCTTTCTTCATTTCTTCCCCCTGTTATCCCAGATATAAAATATAAGCAAGTTCTTTCAACCCACCAAAGAAGACCTACCCACCAAGGAAGACAAAAGATCCAGCCTGACATGAAATAATCTGTAGCGGGAATCTGATGTATAAAGTACAGTGAAGGAGTGTAATATGTAACTTTCTATAAAAAGAATCCTGCAGTTTTGTTAGAATTATTTTGGTGTTTGTGGAAGAAAGTACTGTGTGTGTATGTGTGAAAAAACTAGTGTGTATTTCTTAAAAATCACAGGTTCTACCAAATGTGAATTTGACTTCCCTGGATTTAGAATGCCTGTTCATTAATAGGATAATACCCTTTTGTGAATTACTCTTCTGAAGAATAGAGGTTATTTTATAGGCGAGAAAACGGAACTGTTTCAAAGATTTGGTACTTCGGCCGTAGGACAGTTGGATTTTAAGGCCCATGAGCTTTCCACTCTACGGTGCTACCTGGTGAATTAACTATTAATACTTGACCATCCGCGTCGGCCCATTTGGAAAAGTAAGATGTTTATAGTGGAGTTATGTTCTCTGTTTTGTTTAGAAACCCGTTTGGAGGGTATGGACGGTAAGCCCGACCCTGGCACCCCGAGTGAGGATTCGGAAGTTCTCTTCTCCTTTGGGGTGATCGCAGACATCCAGTACGCCGACTTAGAAGACGGTTACAACTTCCAAGGAAACAGACGGAGGTACTACAGACACAGTCTGCTTCACTTGCGGGGTGCCATCCAGCACTGGAACACGGAGGGCCTCCGGCCCCGCTGCGTGCTTCAGCTAGGGGACATCATCGACGGGTACAACGCGCAGTACCAAGTGTCCGGAAAGTCGCTCGAACTTGTTATGAACACTTTCCAGATGCTTAAAGTCCCCGTTCATCACACGTGGGGGAACCACGAGTTTTACAACTTCAGCAGAAACTACCTAACAAATTCGAAACTTAACACAAAGTTCCTGGAAGACCGGATTGCGCATCATCCCGGGACTGTGCCTTCGGAGGATTACTATGCTTACCACTTTGTCCCGTTCCCTCAATTCCGGTTCATTTTACTGGATGCTTACGACCTGAGCGTCTTAGGCGTGGATCAGTCCTCTCCAAAATACCAGCAGTGTCTGAAGATACTGAGGGAGCACAATCCAAATTCGGAGTTGAATAGTCCGCAAGGTGAATTATTCCTTTGAGCTGAGAGTCTAATACATTGTCTTTCCATTCTTCAGCTACCTTTTATTCAGCGGGAGGATGGATGATTAAGGTAAAAGTATATTGTCGCTGTTGTTCAGGGTCAGGATTTCTCACAGGCCTCACGGCGCGTGAATTGGTTGCCGTGGGTTCGAGATCTATTTGTTTAATAGGCATCTGAATGCCTCTTCTGGTCCGGGCCCTTTTTCAAGGGCTGGCTCTCCGGAGCCTGAAGCAATGCTGACAGCGTCACCTTTGTTTTTCTTTTAATGGATGGAGTGGAGGAAGCAAGAGAAGTAGGCGGGTAGGACAGACCATAAATGAAACAAATAGAATTACGTCCACAGCAATCAGTGCTACCAAGAAAGTTATGTGTGATGTGAAAGAAAAGGACTCCGGGTAGTGTTTTAGTGTAGCTGGTCAGCAGTGGCGTCCCCAGGGAGAAAAACATTTAAGCTGAAACCTAAATGATTAGAAGGAGTCATTCTTGGGACGTGCAGGGCGGGGGTGGGGGTGTGGAGCGTTGGGGGGGGCAGATGGGAAGGTGCTGAGCAGAGTGACGTTAGCGTCATGAAAGGGCTCAGGAAAAGGCCAGTGAGGCGCAAGGTGACTTCGTGTGGCCCAGGAGCCTGCGTTTTGTTTTCAGTGTAACGCGGAGCTGGTGGGGTAAGCAGAGGAGTGGGGATGCAGGCCGTTTATCTGTCTGTTGCTCTAAATTCTTGTGGTTTCCTATTTTAAGTCAACTGCTGCCACACATTCCCACCGAAAAGTGCAGGTGGCCCCCCGTTAGCCAAGCGTGCCTGCCCAGAGGAGGAAAGAGCTGACTTCCAGTGGGTCTGACGTGCCGCATTCATTTCAGGACTCTCTGAGCCCCAGTTTGTCCAGTTCAATGGAGGATTCAGCCAAGACCAGCTGAACTGGTTGAATGAAGTTCTTACATTCTCTGACACAAACCAGGAAAAGGTGGTGATTGTGAGTAAGTATTTAAATTACTTGACTACGCCAACCTTTTAGAGAAGGGAAAGTGAGGTCCGAAAGTGTACCAGTAGTATTTGCGTCATGATGTGTCCTCTCGCTTCAAATGGGTGCTAACCTTTCTTTATTGAGAACCTGAATGTAAGAGTGACATTTACAGCGGAGTCAGGAAAGAACTGTAAAAAAACTAATTGCCATGATTTAGTGCCTGTGCGTTGGCCTTTTAGATTTCCGAGGAGAGTTTCAGCACATGGAATCATTTCATGTAGTCCAGTTGACCCTTGAACCGTGTGGGGGTTAAGGGAACTCCCCCCGCCCCAGCCACCGCACAGTCGAAAATCCACGTACAACTTTTGACTCTAAAAACTTAACTACAAATGGCCTACTACCGGCTGGAAGCCTTAGGGATAACAGCCGATTGACGCATATTTTGATGTTACATGTATTGTACACTGTCTTCTTACAGTAAGTAAGCTCGAGAAAAGAAAATGTCTTAGGAAAATCACAAGGAAGAGAAAATACATTCACTGTATTTTTTGTATGTACTGTAAAAATATGTGGATAAGTGGACCCGTGCGACTGTGATACCTGAGTGAGCAATTCAGGCCAGACCCCATACCCAGCCTCAGCCTCAGTACGGTGGCCGCCAGCTGGGGCTCTGCTGTCTAGTTGGAAGTGAAGCTGGTAACGGGACGTGCGTTAGAGACTCACCCGGCAGTGAGAACTTTAGTTCTACACTCTCTGCCACGTGTTTGCGGGGAAGTGAGATTGCTGTTATTTCCACCTGGAGTCGTCTTTTCCAGACACGCTGTCATCACAGGTCATAGGAACCTGGAGGTGCTTACCACACACTCGCTTCAGGTGTGTGCACACACAGGGGATGGAATTTGGATTTGCAGCATGGCCGGTGTACTTGGTTTGTGCACTGAGTTTAGATCCTTGCTTTAGAACTGATATGGCGCAACGGCGGAGAAGACCGTGCCCGGGGTCCCAAGGGTGGGAGACCCTTCCGTGCACATTTGTTTCTGTGAGCTGTGTGAGTCTGGGTAAACGTGGAGTCTACACACTGCAGTTTTTCTCTGGATTGCACCAAATGGAATTATGAACGTGAAAAACCCCTTGGAAATGACAAGCTCTTCTGATAGTTGATGATCTGAAAGTACACTTCCATAAATACTTGTGAGTCTTTCCCTGACGTAGGGCAGGCATGTAGATGGAGTAGGAGTGTGTGTGCTGCCGTGGGAATTCTGGGTGTCATTCCAGGCTCGGAGAGTGCAGAGTGCCTGGGGCTGGCTAATCGGTGTAATGTGACCCCTCTTCCACTCTACGGTATGTGGTCTCAAAAACCAGGACATTCCTGATGTGTCCCTGCTGTTTGGCTTCCCACTGCCAGGCTGTGCCTGTCACTGCACAGAATACCGGAGCTGAGAGGGACTGCAGGTCCAGTCATCAACCCTTTCAGTTCAAAGGTCAGGGGACGGAGAGATTAAACCACCGAGCAGCATCACAGCGCGTGGTTTTGGCTGAGTCTCGAGACCCTCCCATGTCCTTTCCTACCCTGTTCTGGATTCCCCCACCTCCTGTTCCGTCAGGGCCCTTGTCTACCTTAGCTGCCCTTAAATTCCCTTTTTGGTATAAGCTCAGAACCTGGATGAACAAACCTTTGGAGACTGAGTGCGTCGGGTTTTCTATAGCAAAGTTTTAAATGGCTAATAGTAATTTTCTTTCATTTTACTTTGCTCTTTGACTTTTCCATTCTGGAGACCGAGAGGTCATTTCGCCTCCACCTCTGGGGTTTTGGCCGTGCAGTTGGGAGGCCAGCACGCTGTTTGCTGACTTATGGGGTGCTGCCTTGGGAGGGGGTGTGGGGTGGGGAGTCAGCAGTTTGGCTGTGGAAGGGTTAAGTTTCATATGCCTCTCAGGCATCCGTGGAGATGTTGAGTAAGCAGTTTGGATGTTTGGATCTGAAATTCAGAGTGGAAGTCTGGGCTGGGTATAAACCTGTGGGAGTGGAAAGAATGCTGGCGACATTCGAGACTTTACTAGGTCACCAATCACTTGACCAGATTTGAGAGATTACTAGATCACCAGGCCATTGGGTGTCAATAGGGGGAAGCAGAGCCCAAGGTCCAAGCATCGAGGCCCTCTCAGTAGGAAGTGGGGAGGTGAGGAGCCCGCGGAGGGGAATGAGAATTCGCGGCCATCGAGGTTGGAGGAAGATGTGGGCGACTGGTGGTGTCCTGGCAGCCCAGTGGTTCCAGGAACGGTGGGGGGGGGTGGGGAGCAGGTCACTGTGTCAGAGCAGCCCAGTGTGGCCTTTCGATCTGGAGATTCATTGACTCCTTGGGACTCTGAGCCATCATCACGGCTTGGTCATGTGTGCGTGCGTGTGTGTGTGCGTGTGTGTGTGTGTGTGTTCGCACTTCCATAGTTCTTCTGACGCCTTTGACTCTTTAGGGATCTGTTAACACCCCCCTATGTAGCTTGTATTACAAACTGATATTAAGGAGTAAAAATATTGATAAGAAAAGTTCAAAGTAAATTTCAGTAACAAGTAAATAGTACTAAAACAGGAAAGTGATTTAAGGGCAAGAAGCGAAGCCGAGGGAGCTTTGTGCCTGGGCTGCAGAGCGAGACATGATGTGACCTCCTTTGTGTCTTGGCATCAGGAATTCGAAAGCCTCCTGGTTCTACTTCCACGTATGTCCTGTGGGACCGAGTACTGATCCCCCTGCTTTACCTCGCTGTTCTCGTCATCCCCATGTGTAAAGTGGCTCCAGCTCCCGGGATCTCAGGGAGGTGTTAAAAGTGGCATGAATCCGTTTTAAAGCACCGAGTGTCTATATGAATCACCTATAACCCATGACCCACCCCTAGGCTGTTCTTAAATTTAGGGGTACCTCTTTCTGTGTACCCCGCGCTCGTGTTTGAGAGACTGGACTCCAGCGCGGCATCTGCCTGGCTCCTGGCCGCCCTTGCGCACCGTTCTGCATGGGATGCCATCCGTTTTTCTCGACATTTGTGCCTCTTCGGATGTTGTAGGCCGTAGGGATCAGGGGTTCTACCTGGACAGTGGCCTCTCCCCGCGTATGTGGACCGTACCCCCGTCTGTATGCTGTGGAGATGTGGCTGGAGATGATCCAGTTCTTCTCTCTGGTCTATTCGAAATAAGTAGCAATATCTTTTTTTTTTTTAATTTCTGAGTACTAGTTTTTAGCCGTTTGTTTTGATGAAAGAGACATTTCCTAATTGGCTCATAACTCTTCTTCTCTTTAACTAACAGGCCATCTTCCCATTTACCCAGAGGCCTCTGACAGTGTGTGCCTGGCCTGGAATTACAGAGATGCCCTGGCAGTCATTTGGTCTCACAAGTGTGTGGTGTGTTTCTTCGCCGGTCACACTCACGATGGTGGCTACTCTGAGGACCCCTTCGGCGTGCACCACATCAACCTAGAAGGGGTCATTGAAACGGCTCCGGACAGCCAGGCTTTTGGCACCGTTTATGTCTATCGTGACAAAATGATGTTGAAAGGGGGAGGCAGAGTTCCAGACAGAATTATGAATTATAAGAAGGAAAACGCTTTCCAGTTTTAGTCTGATTTATCTTTACCGTTACAGACAGAGAGTGGTGGTTGAACATTGTGTTTTTGTTTCTCTCTCCTCTCCCCCAGATCCTCAGGCCCATTGTGTAGTATTCTGTTTGCCTAACAAAATGTATTTATGGCCTCAGTGTGCGTTGTTAGCTCGTGAGATATTCTGAAATGTCATTTTTGGATAATCCATGCAGTGCTGAGGATTGGAAACAATGAATGAAAGCAGCCTGAATCATCCAGAGAGGAGACTGAGGCGGGGGCGTTGGCATAGTTCTCAAAACTGACTTCATTTAGCCTTATCTGAATTTTTTTTTACTTTTTACAAGGAGGATGTATTCATGTATTAACTATGTAACTTAAAATTCGTAATAAAAAAAGTAAAACCAGCTCAGGTAAACTTTCTCTGTGTATCCTGCCACGTGAATGAACTTTGGACGTTTTTTGCTCCGAACACCCGTCATATTTGTACACTTGTAGGCTTGTATCCCTGTTGGGTAAACAACAAATAAGTCATTTCACAGGTGAACGTGTGGTCTCCGGCGTGAGGCCACGAGAAGGGCCTCCCGAGAAGTCCAGCGGTCGCGTTGTGATGCTAAGCAAAGCGGGAGGGCCACTACGGCCGTGCACCTGCTGGCGCCGTCTCTTTGGGCAGCAGCTCATCTCCAGCAGCTGGAGACGACGGAGTACATGAATTTACTCCTGACTCCCTTTCTAGACAAACGGGGCGCGTTAACTGGGTGGTCCTGTGTGCTAAGGGTTGTCTGTGGCAACACCTACTAGACAGCCAAGGGCCTGCTGAGATGTAGAGAAGGTTTGGTCCAGGACCTCAAAAGAACAGGAGAGAAGAAAGCAGTGTGGCTGTCGAGCGCCCGGCTCTGGGGGGACAGAGGGGCCTTTGTGTTCTGGGGCTGCCATGGCAAATCACCACCACTTTGGGGCTTCAGACAGCACCTACATGCTCTCTGACAGTTCTGGAAGCCAGAAGTCTGAACCGTTTTCCCTGCACTGAGCTTGAGGTGCGGTCCCCCGTTTGGGGCCTCCGTGGCACACTCTGCTTCTTTGTCCTTCCCCGCTTCTCAGGCCCACCTCCTGCATTCCATTCCTGGCTCAGGGGCCCTCCCTCCATCCTCAGAGCCAGCAAGGCAGCCTCTTCAAACTGCCCTCTGCCTGCCTTTTATCCGGACAGTCGTGATTACCTCCAGGCCCATCTCCCCATCTCAAGATCTTTAACTTTTTTGTATCTGCAAAGTCTGTTTTGTGATGCAAGGTAATGGTCCTGGGTCCTGGGTCCTGGGGACCGGCGCCTGGATATCCTCAAGGGTCGTGATTCAGCCCCCCAGAGAGGCCCGGGAACGTGGAGGAGGGGGGTTAATCTTAACAGGATTAGCGATGACTTGAAGGAGGAGGAAGATGGTTCCGACAGGCAGGCAGGATAGCGTCAGCAGAGGTTAGAGGACATGCTGAATTCAGGAGTGACAAGTAAGGCTGTGAAGATTCACCGAAAGGTGCCTGCGGTTATGACAAGAAGTAGTGCAGGCAGCCGATAGGCCTGTCGTGAAGAGCCTTGAATGATGAGCCCACAGTTAGAACTGGGCTGGTCAGACAGCAAGGAGCCCTGTTTCCGCCGGTGAAGCTGTGATTAGATCTGTGTCCCAGTCCGGGCAGCGGATAATGAGAGGCTGATGGAGAGGATGCTAGAGGGAAGAAAAGAGACGGGTGGGGAGGCAGAGGCTTGGATAATAGAGACCTCGAGGTCACGGAAATTCAGTTGGGAACTGGAGTGTACAACCTCAGCGACACAGACTCCTTTCAGGAGGCGGTGGTCATGGACATATGAAAAGAGTTGCCTATAATCACAGAATTCATAGTGTGATACCGGAGGTGCAGAGAGAATGAAAGTATATTTTGAACATCACTTTTTTTTTTTAAATCGGAACATTTCTGTCTTTTAAGGACAGAATCAAACATTACCTGGAGGATAGGTAGGTCCTAGATAGAATTTGTAAATGAATCTGTTTTTTTCATGTGTGATTTTAGTAGTTACATTGAAAGAGATGTAAAAACCGTAAGTATCGTGGAAACTAAATGTACACTGGAACACCAGGCTTCTTTATTTGTACTTTATTGACCCTTAAAATAAATTGCACGTTATTTGCTTTAATATCGACTATATATTTTTTTTCCTTTTCCCTCATCTAAACCTTAATAGAGAATTTTGCCTGTCTAGTTAGTGGCCATTGTGTAAAACAAACAAAAACCAGACATACCTCCTTTAACAAATATTTATAGAATACTTGATATAGTATTAAAGGCTGTAAAAATAGACAAATGGCCTGACTTATTTCCACTCTCCCGATATATATGGTTGGTAGTTTTTTTAGTGAAGTATTTTCTAAATCTCATGAAATGGAATCTTCAAAGCTGGATGCTAGCAGATGTAAAAAAATCGCCATCCAACAAAAATACGACATGAGCCATAGAAGTAATCTAAAAGCAGTCACATTTTTACAAAGTAAATAGAAATCGGTAACAATTATTTTTAATGATACATTTTGCATTGAGCTCAAATATATCTAAAATATTTCAACCTGTAATCATATAAGAATGTTTTACATTCTTTTCGTACAATGTCTTTAAAATCCAGGATGTATTTTATACTTAATAACCCAGCCATTGATACTACATTTTCACTGGAAATACTGGATCTATATTTAGGTACAAAACTTGCAGTTAAAGAAGTAGATTCACATGTCCAGTTGTTCCAAACACACTTAAGTGTTCCAAGCACATTTGTAAGTTTTCTAATAATTGAATTGATATGTTTTAAAATTAAAATGAAAAAAGGAGGACTTTACTTTCTCAGTCTGGCCACATTTCAGGTGCTCAATGCAACATGTTAGGGTGATGTTATCATGTCATCGAGTCACATGTATGCACCATGGTGATGTTCCCATGTTGTGTGTGTGCCTGCACCACTGTGCCACTCCCGCGTTCTCTGTGTGTGTGTGCATCATGGTTGTGGCATTGCAGGTTACCAGTTTGGGGACTCCAGCTCCAAAATGGTCTTCTCCCCTGGGTTACCTTTGACACTCATTAAAAAAAAAATGTGTATAGATTTTGGTCTTATTTTTTATTTACAATGTAGTTAATAGTCCCTCTTTCCTTTGAGTCCCAAATGCCTTTATTCCACCTACCCCTCCTTTCTTCCTAAGGCACGCTCGTTCATTTGGCACCGTTTGCGGCGCGGCGCTGGTCCCATATAGTGAGTTCAGTGCAGGGACACAGCCCTTTCTTGAAGCTCTGTGTTTATCCAGTCACCCAAACCCTGCTTTTGCTCTGTTTTAATCAGTCGTTGCCCCTTTTAAGCACTTGGTATTTTGGGAGCGCTCTCAGATTCTCCAGTTTAATCCTTCCAACTGCACAAGTGAGTAGGAGATCTGGCATTAATCCTGGTTTACAGATGAAGATCTCCACCAGGAGGTTCATATATTTGCCCAAGTCATTTAGATCGTGATAGGCTGAGTTAGAATTCATATTTCTGAACTTTTGTCTTGCTTTTCCTACTACACTGACACAACTGAATGTCAGACCTCTCTCTTACCAGTCGCTTGCAATCCCTGTGCTGTGTTGCAGGCATCCTCAGAAAGTTCTTAGGAATTTTTTTTTAATCACCTCTAATATTCACCTAAATTACCTGAAGTAAACTCCTAGGAAATTGGCCTGTGACAACCATGTGTACAAATAGTCGATTGACAATACTCATTTGAAGAAGAGGATTCTTGACTTCATTTAAATTACTGTCTTGCAGTGAGTTGGCCAGGAGGACCTCATCTCCTTGTTTATGTAGATGTAGATCCAAGAGATAAATGGGAGGAGAGCGATTACAATGGCAGTAGCCAACTGAATTCTTCCACCAACTGGATTCCTGTAAAGACACACAGTTGTTATTAATAAAAATCCAATAAAAATTATGGGTTGTTTTGGAAATAAGTGCAAAGGTTGAATTTGGTGAACTTTTTTTTTTTTTTTTTGAAGCAGGCTCCATGTCCAGCATGGAGCCCAACGTGGGGCTCAAGCCTACCACCCCGAGATCGAGACCTGAGCTGAAATCAAGTCTCAGACATTCAGCCGACTGAGCCACCCCGGCACCCCCAGTTCTTCATTCTTAATGCAAATCTTTGTTGTTTGGATGTGTTGCAAATAGCTTTTACCACTCACGTAATGATGTCTTTTGAGGAGCTGAAGTCACTGATTAATTCAGCAGTGTTAAAATGGATCTTTTCCTAATGATTTCTGTGTCGTGTTTAAGAAAGCTTTTCTTCCCCAAGGTCTTGGAGATTTGGGGTTACCTTCTCTAAAAGTCTTACCACTCTGCTTCTCACTTTAGAGCTGTAATCCACCTGGAATTGATGTTTATGAATTAACGAATTCATAATTTCAATTTATGAGAGTTGGCTAGGGAAGGTTTGCCCATGTGGGCTTGCATTGGGCCAGCACTGTGTTGAGAGGTCTGCCTTTCCTTGCTGTACGTGCCGTGTTCCCTCTGTCCTAGTCAAGGGGTCTGCTTGTGTGTGGACCTGTTTCTAGATTCTACTTTCATTAGTTTATCCTTTTACCAGTACAGGTTTACCCCTGCGCTTATCTAGATATTCTTTCATTTCTCCCACAGTGTCTTACAGTCTTATTTACGAGATTCTAGCTATGTCTAGGTTTACTCCTAGGAAGTTGATTTCTTGATATTATTATTTATGGTTAACTTTTTGTTTTTATCATTTTCTGTTACTTGTTGCTAAAAATGCAGTTGGTTTCAGTACCTTCGCCTGGTGTGCAGCCATCATGCTAAACTCACTCCAGTAACATTTTAGATTGTTTGATTTTTTTTGCATTTGCAATCATGCCAGCCACAGAAAACGAACATTTTTCTTTTCCAGTTGTTGTGCCTCTTATTTCTTCTTCTTGCCTTATTGGACTGGCTACGATCCTAGCTAGAGCAGCGTTGAGCAGCAGTGGCAGCGGTGGCGAACCCCTTGATCCCGATCTCAGGAGGAAGGTTTTCAGCTGCTCACTGAGTCTCAGCCCCAAGTCTCAAGTTTTGGTGCCGACACCACTTACCAGGTTCAGTTCCTTTCTACACCTGTTTTCCAACAGCTCTTGTGAACAGACGATGAATCTTACCAAACACTCTTTCTGACTAGATTGAGAAGATAGTTATTTTTCCCTTTATTCTGTTAATGTGATAGAAAACATGGGTTGGTTTTTTAATGTTACACTGTGTTCCTAGAATAAACCCCAACTTGGTGGTTGGGTTCTATCTCGCAGGATTTGATTCCCTAATGTTTTTTCAATCTGTAGTCATAAGTGAGACTGCCTTGTAATTTCTTTGCTTCTCCTCCCCCTTTTAAAATGTTCTTGTCAAGTCTTGGTATCGAGATTATTCTGTCCTTACACCATGAATTATAAAGCGTTTCTTCTTTTTCTGTTCTCTGGAGGTGTTTATTAAAGATTGGCATGATTTTTCCTTAAATATTAGGTATAATTCTCCAGTTAGGCTATCTATCTGGTCTCGAGTTTTCTTTTAGCAAAAACTTAAATTGAGGACTCAATTTCTTTAATAGCTATGGGACTGTTCTGGAGAATTTCTTTTTGTGTCAGTTTTGCTAATTTGTATTTTTAAAGTAATTTATCCATTTTGTCTACATTTTCAAGTTTATTGCCGAGGAGTTGTTCATGATACCCTACTGTGACTTTTGCAAGATCTGTTGGATGTGCAGTAACATTCTCTCTTTCACTCCCGGTATTCTCGATTTTTGCTTCCTCTTCCTTGCTCTCACTTTTATTATTTTTCCTGTTTAGCCTTGGTAGAGCTTATGTTATGAATCATTTTATAAAGCCAGTATTTGGCCTTCTTAATCCTCCCATTTTTTATGTTGATTTTTCATTTCGTTGGTTTCTGCTTTTTATGATTATTTTCTTCTTGTTTCTTTGGGTTTAATTTGGTGTTTCAAGGTTCTTAGAACACTTTCACTCTGTTTATCTCCTTATATGCTACTGTTGTCATGTATTTTTATTCTTTACATGTTTAAGCCCCACGAAACATGTCTACTATTTTATGAAGCTAATACTCATCTATATGGACCCACACTTTTATATTTCCTTTGCTCTTCAAGCTTTCGTAAATCTCCAAGCTTCTTTGTGAGATCGTTTTCTCTCTCCCTAAAGAACACCCTTTTGGCTGACAGGTCCCCGTTACCTGGGCCACATCAGAAACTGGCATTTATAAAAGTGTGGGTGATCATGAACCTCTGATTCAAGTACCATTGGCTTTCCTTAGGAAAAGGTAAGATTTCTTTCAAAAGATTCTTGTTTGTATATGTATGTCAATACTTTCACTTGTCTATCTGATCTGACCAACCTTGAAGACATCTGATTTTAGCTAACAGGTTGAAAACTTACTTTGATGAACTGTGACATAGGCCCATCCATACTGTGATAATCACCAGACCAAACAGCTCCCTATAAAATAGCACACATTTCAGATTTTTGAAGTAGCCACGAGTGAGATGCCTATCATCCCATTCTCTCCATGACCACTAGCTTCTGCTGATTATTGGATGACCTTCCCCCAAGATACACAGTATCTACAGAATATTTTCAAGTCTGGCCATGACTCAAAATTTTTTTTCAATTTTTTCAGACAGTTTAAAGCTTTATATGAAAATAAGTTTCATCTTATGAGACAGATGTGAACTCCAGCCCTGCTTCCCAACTTCTAAGTGAACAAAAATCCCAACAAAACCAAAACACAAATAAGTCACTTATTTCAGGTCACTGGGAGGAATTAGTACAACCAAGAAAATTATCCCAGATTTATCAGGCATCAATTTTACATTGTTTTTGAGTGTTCAGTGTTAGGCAGGATGAGATCAGATCCATAAATAATGGTGCTGCAAAAGACTGGGTCACATCTTAGGGGAGAGGAATGATTTGTACTATGAGTCAGGCTAATGATTTTGGGGTGGGTCTATGCTTCTAGAAGTGTGTGTTAAAAGCACACACCTTTTACATGGAGTAGAAGCGTCACATTTGGCCATGGTACCACTGGAAGCCCACTGTAACTCATGTGCCTCAAGGTGGTAGAGGTGATTCAACCCATTGGGTGGGTGATCCCATGGGCAGACCCAACCCGATTTGCTCTCCAATTTCCCAGGGATTCGGGCGTATAACAAAGTAGCACCTCACCAGGGCTGATTACCTTCTATGTCTCTAAATCTCAGTGTTAGCAGTAGGATGGACAGGAAGGAAAAGGGCCTATGTGTGAGGCCACAGAGTCAAGGATGGGAGGGAGCAAACGAAGAGGTGATGAAATAGGAACACGTGACCTTGACAAAGGGAGGAGATGACATGGGACATAGCAGGGCAAGGCTGACAGAGGTTGACTTAACGTAGTGACCTCTGAGGTGGCTGGTCACACTTGTAGAGAAGATTTCGGCCAGAACCACAGCTAAATCAGAGTGCTGATGGCGCTTTCACCTCCTAAGACTGGACTGAGTATTACCGTATGGCGTCCTTGCTCGTTCATTTTAAGGGAGCCAAGGTCAGCTGCCTGACGGTAACATAGGTGAGTGCTGACTGCCTCTGGCCGTGGTTGCGGAACGTGGTATCCAGTGCTGGGTATGAATCCTGGCTCATTTCCTGCTTCTTCAGCTTATCAAGGAAGTAATACCTCCCCTGCTCCTCATGGTGTAGTTGGGGGCGCTGAGCCATTGTGGTGCGGATAAGGGGTTACAGAGGAACAGATTTCTCAGTTCTGCCCCACCCCTTCCAAGGAGCAAAAGTCACAGCTCACCTGCCTTCTTCCTCATGTAAGATGTTCTGCTGGGAGTGAAGCCAGAGGTGGCCCGCCAAGCTGACGGCCCACGCGATACAAAAGAATATGTGTATTGCAGAGACACTCTTCCAGATAAAGTTGCCTAAAAATAGAGATTCTGGAGCTGTTAATCATGGAATCACATCCCAGAGAAAAATGATCTCTTTGTATCTGCTCTGCCAATCTGCTTCCAGGTAAACCTTCAGAAAAAGCTGGGTTGGCGTCTGGCTGGCTCAGTCAGCAGAGCGTGCGACTCTTGATCTCGGGGTCATGAGTTCAAGCCCCACGCTGGGTGTGGAGCCTCCTTTAAAAAAAGCTAGGTTTCCTTAAGTTTTGTTTTGAGGGACATCACAGAGGTTAAAGCAGTAGCAATAAACTTAGGTGGATGCTTAGTGTTTTGGTTGTCCAACGTGTCCCCTTTCTATGACGACTACCCTTTATTTTCTTTGGGGATCCGCCCTTCCCACACGCCCAGGCCACGTGTCCCAGACCATCGGACCTTAGCTTGATCAGTCAGCCCATCTCCTTCCTTTAGCAAGCCCGATCTGGCTCCAAATGAGCAGATGACAAATCAGGGCCAGAGCTCAATTCTGAGACTTTTGCTTAGCTATCTGGAAAGCAGGTTCTATCTTGTTGGATGGAGCATCATGAAGAAATGAACTTTGAGCTGCCAGGCTACCATCGAGGGGCCCAGGACTGAAGCCAGATTGGCACATGGTGGGACTGTGAGGTGCAGAGAGGTTCAAGTTCTGAGCCACCAGCAGCGTGTGAAGCCAGCACCGCCTCTGACTTGCTCTGTCAAGTATCCCAGTACATCCCCTTTTTAGTTCACAGCCCATTTGAGTTTTTTCCTTGCCTACAACTAAGGGAGCCCGTGTATCCCAGGGACAAGAGTTTCCCCATCCAGCTGGGAACCACTGGTCTTTCTTCTAAGGCCCCGAGAACTCCGACAGCCCACTGGCCAGGGAGTAACCCATTGACTGACAGTCCCTATTAATAAGAAAATGTCAGCACGCAATGTAAAATGTACTTTTTTTGGGTTATAAGACACTGTTTTATGGTATAAAACTGTCCAACTTAAGGTTTGTTGAGTTTTTCGGGCCGTTAAAAATCAAAGCCACTGTGTCCTGCCCAGCATTGAGGTAGGCAGCCTATGGGCCGAACAAACCAGCTACTTTAAGCGATTTTTTTTTAAACCTGTATACCCACCTGGGATGGATGGAGATATATATATATATATATATATATATATATATATATATATATATATA
>LNAC01000150.1:54650-107724 GCA_002007465.1 Ailurus styani | reverse complement strand
CCCTCTGGGACCTGACCTGTCCCGCGTTTCTCTGGTCCCCAGGTGTTGAGTGGCCGCTGGCCGCCGCTCGCCGGCTAGGGAGTAGGCGCTACTAGAGCCTGACTACTTCTACCACTAGGTTCTCCCCAAGACGTGGGGAAGGAAGGTGTGGCGTCCGCATGTCACAGGTGAAGGAAGCGGTCCCGGAGCGATTGGATGACTTGGCCAAGATCGCAGTGCAGCGGGGACGCAGAGCACCTGGCTCCGGGGCCCCAAACAGACCAGATTTGGTCACTACTCTGCTGACGAACTCCCAAGGCAGGGGGAGGAGTGATGGGGAAACAAGGAAAGAATTTATTTCAGGGAGGCCGACCCCGGGAAGACCACAGACGGCCGCTCAAAGCCTGTCTCCAAAGTGCTGACAGTACTGCCAGGTTTACATGAGGAAAATGAGGGACAGGGATGCGTGTGTGCGTGCAGGTGCGCGTGCCGGTCAGGTGGATCGTTGTCTTGGGGTCAGTCGTGGGTGGGGTCTTGCAGGCTCGGCCGGTCCTTACTGCTTGAAGGGGAGGTTCGGTTCCCAACAAGGGGTGCTTTGCCGGCAGAGTTTTTTTGTTTTTTTTTTAAAGATTTTATTTATTTATTTCACAGAGGGAGAGAGATCACAAGGAGGCAGAGAGACAGGCAGAGAGAGAGAGGGGGAAGCAGGCTCCCTGCTGAGCAGAGAGCCCGATGTGGGCCTCGATCCCAGGACCCTGAGATCATGACCTGAGCCGAAAGCAGAGGCTTTAACCCACTGAGCCACCCAGGCGCCCTGGAGTTTTTGCCCCACTGCAGAGATAAGCTGGAGAAGAGAACACGATCAGAAAGTTGGAGGTCAGCTTGGAGGTGGTTGGAGTCCACTTTCGGCACAGGTCGTGGGTGGTGGAAGGAGGTCATACTTGAACCCTGCAGGTTCATCTCTGCGGCCTGGTCACCAAGGCTGCCTTCCTCACTTGAAAAAAGAGATCGAGGAGTCGGAGGCGGGGTGGGGAAGGAAAGGGGCCCTGCGTCTGTGTGCATTTTCTGATTAGTGTTTATGCATATCTTTCCAGAGCGGGAGGGCCTTTCAGTGCCCCGTAAGCATTATGGTAATTTCTTAGTGACGACAGTTAATTCTGGCATCTTACACAGCTCACAGCTTTTCTGCAGACAGGCTCATTTATCTTCATGGGCTTTTATTATAAAAGGTATTTACATATTATACATATTAACAATTCTTTCCCACCACCAAAAGCAACAACATTTCCACACGCGTCGCTCATGAATTTCTTACGGACTAAAAGACACTGAAACATTCACTGTTCTCCCCCTCTCACTTGTTTTACAGTCTTTTTTTGTTTTGTAATTTACCCTCTGATTAGTCTTCCCCAGGCTCATTTACACATTCATAGGCCTCATCGTTTTTGCGGTTCTAAGGAGTCTTTATCACTTCAAATCATGAGCACGTGCTACTGTCCACCTCTCCTTTTAGCTAAATCTCCTAAAATGCTTTAGGGATGTTTTTTTTCTGTTTCAGTCCTGGTAAGGAATGCGTATTTCAAGAACATCACCTGCTGGGCGCCTGGCCCTGTGCTGAGTGCTGGGCCCAGGAGGGTAGATTTGCGCAGTGCTGTTTTGGAAGGGAGCATGCAGGCTGGTGGAGGGCTGGCTGCACGCTGGGGATAAAGGCCGGTCAGAAGACATGGCTCCTTGGTGAGTTCCACGGCCCGGTTCCTTACCTGGAAAATAATAAATAAAGGAGAGGGTGTAGTGTTTTAGGCTGAGTCGCATCCCCATGCCAATTGCTATGTTGCAGTCGTGACCCTCATTGCAATTTGGGGGGCACAGGTTTGGGTAGCAGCCCAGATTGTGCCCCACGAGAGAACAGGAGTCGGGTTCCTAAAGGCAAAAGGGAATGCTTGCACAGGCCAAGGCTATCACTAAGCAAAAGTCCGTTCCTGTAGCCCGCTGCAGGTGTTCACGCAGAGTCCTTGGGATATTTGTGGTCAGTGCCGAAGTTGTACGCAGTGAGGATGCGCATAAGGCCCACCTCTCTAATGGTCTCCTGGCTCCCTTTGTAAAACCCCTTGACATAAGCGACTCCATTTTATTTCACCTTTCACTGGGAGCGAGGGCCTTCGAAGAGGTAATTAAGTTAAAATGAGGTCATTAGAGCGGGTCCTAATCCGATATGACCCCGTCCTTCTAAGAAGAGGAGATTAGGACACAGACACACAACACACACGCAGCAGGAAGACCGCGTGAAGGCACAGCGAGAAGATGGCCATCCGCAAGCCCAAGAGAGAGGCCTTGGAAGAAACCAGCCCTGTAGACACATTGACCTTGGACTTCCAACCTCCAGAATTACTGTCCGAAAATAGGTGTCTGTTGCCTAGGCTCCCCAGTCTGTGGTGCATTGTCATGGCAGCCGTAGCAAACTCATGCGGGGAGGGATCCTAGTACCCTCTCGGCCAACCAGACAGGAGTGTGTGTAGCAAGGAAGGAACGGTGTGAAAAATGATATGCCATAAAGCCACCGTGGAGTTTTTGACTTTTCATTATTGTCTGGGACTTTCTGGATCACTCTGTGGACACGGGTTGTTTTTACTTGTGCAAGCTTCTTTCCCCTACTAGGGTTAGTGTCCCAGTTTTTTGGGAAGGGACCCATCTCCTGCTATCGGGGCGTGGATACTCATGCTGCCCCCTTTCCAAAGATAGGGAGGTGACCCTGGCCTGCTAGTTTGCATAACCCATCCTCTTGACTGCAGACTGGGACCTAGGACGGTGTGTGCTTTAAACTGGCCAGCTTCAGTCCTGGGACCCGTGCTGGCCTGGGGTTGCCTGACAAAGCACAGAATTTGCATTTTGCAACAGGGAATAATTTTTTAGTGTAAATGTGTCCCATTATTTGCAAAGACTGGTAAGCCTAGCTGGACTATTAGAGAGGGGCTTTCTTTTTTGCCATCCTGTTGGGCTGATGGCATGTATGCCGAGGCTACCAGGAGCAAACCTTTCCTGAGGATAGAGGACACAGAAGAATCTGAGCTCAGAGATAAAGAGGCGGTCCCTTGAGGTTCCAGAACCATCCCCGTGTATCGCTGGGAACCGCCTCTCCACCTTTCAGTTTTGTCAGCCAACGAAGTCCTGCTTTGACATATAAGCCTGTGTGAGTTGGGTTTTTGTCGCCCGTGACACCAAATGGTGACTTGTAAAATCATGATTCAGTAGTTAAGCCGAGGCTTGAAATCCTGTTTGTCCAATTTTGCAGAGATAGGGAAGAGAAGGCCTCGTCTGAAAAGTAATGAGAAACAAGTTTAAATGAATCCGATCTCCCAGAGAGCTCTCCATGATCAAGTCACTTCATCTTCCTTTTAAATTGCAATGTCACGGGTGCCTGGGTGGCTCAGTGGGTTAAAGCCTTTGCCTTCGGCTCAGGTCATGATCTCAGGGTCCTGGGATCGAGGCCCGCATCGGGCTCTCTGCTCAGCAGGGAGCCTGCTTCCTCCTCTCTCCTCCTCTCTCCTCTCTCTCTGCCTACTTGTAATCTCTCTCTGTGTCAAATAAATAAATAAAATCTTTAAAAAAAAAAATAAATTGCAATGTCACACCGCTGCAGGGGTGAAGCCATGTGGACGGGAACAGGGGCCTGTTCTGCTGGCTTCTGCAGAAGGGGCTCCAAAGGCCTTCATCCCGCTGGGCTGGCCCCCGGCTGCCAGGTCAGCGACAGCATCGGGAAAGCGCCGAGAGCCGCCAGTGTCGAGCGAGGGGGCCTGGGCAGTGTGCGGGGATCTGTCCGCAGAAGACCTGCCCGTGGAGGGACTTGCTTGTTCTCTGCAAGTGGGGTTATGAATTCACTGCTAAGAGACGGAACCGAGACTGGCAAACCCGCACAAAGACACAGCCGGCCTCCCGGGGCCACGGGATCGAGGGAGAGCTGAGGAGGGCTCGAACACATCTACGAGAAGAGCATCAGCAGAGGGGGGTTGGCGGCTGTGGAAATCCACAGAGTTCTGTCCATCCAGGGTCAAGGGCAGGCCCAGTCCATCCCGGCACAGGCCAGAGAGGCGCTTGGCTCCCCTGGCCACGGATGCTCACATTTCCTTGTCAGGAGGCCGATGTGGACCGAGAGGCAATTCGCAAGCTCCGTTCCTCCCCCTGCTGTTATTCCAGAGCTCTAGATGCAGAGAGAATGGCCTTGCGCCCCCCTGGCCTACAGAGTGGGGAAGGAGCTGACGTGTCAGCACCAACCATCGGTTGGTTTCAAAGTGCGGTGTCATCCTGAGAGCGCCGTTCTCTTGTCCAGACTTGTTGACCTTGTGGCCGTCCCCATCATCCGTCCTGCCAGTGGTGGTCAGCCACTCTGGAGAGGGGTGGGGCAGGAGGGACAGGGTCTGCAGTGCGATCCTCATCCGTGAGGGGACCCTCGCTCTGCCGAGTGTCCTGAACGTGGCTGTTGGTGATGGCCCCCGGGTGATGTGTTCGGGGCAGAGATGAGAGGGAACAGGAATCCTGCCCAGTGCCAGAGACTGTCCCATCCACGCTTCTCTGTCCACCACACTGGATGTCCACCGTTCCCTCCCGTCTGCCGAGTCTGTGTAAGGAATACGCTGTTGTTGGCAGGGTTGGGGTTGGACTAGAACAATGGAAGGATTCTGCTCCCAGCTATAAAGACTGCTCCCTCCCAGGGTCTCTGAAATCAGACATGCATCTCACCGTGGCAAGGACTGATTTGCTTTTGCAAAACCCATCTGGTCTCCATAAAGGACTTGGTTTCTACGGTTAGCAAAACTTAGACCGTGTTATGAAAGCCTTAAGGCTTATTCGTACTGATTGACAGTGAAAGATGCCAGGCTCAAATAATGTTCCTTGAAATTCCGGATGTCCCCTTATACTGCCAGAGGGAGAATATGTGCAGTTCAGCGTACCTTCCACATGTATTTCTGTGCATCACTCTGCTCCCTATTAGTGGGACCATGGATTTCACACAGTCACTGAATATTTATTCAGGCCTTCCTACGTGTCAGGCGCTATGCTGATAACCGAGGTCATGGCTGTGAACAGGACAGACGCGGTCCTTGCCCCGTGGCGTGGACAGACGGAACAGTAATCACACACACAGGCAGGTGACCCCAGCAGGGAACTGTGGGAAAGCATGGACCACCGTGGAGATGTGTGCAACGAGGGGAATCAGGTTTTTTCCAAGGGCTTCGAGAAACTTCCTGGAGAGGGAACTTTCAGGGGTGCCTGAAAGATGAAGGGTGAGTGCCGGTGGAGAAGGCGTGGGGCAGTGCCTCCTCAGGTGGAACCCAGCTTCTCCTGCTTCTCCTTACACTTTACTCTTGTTGCTTTAAAGCATGACTTAGTTTTGACCTTGTAGCCATCATCCAGAAAGTTGCTGGAAGATTGGGCTTGTTGGTGTGTGTGTGTGTGTGTGTGTGTGTGTGTGTGTGTGTGTATGTGTGTGGACTGTGCACTGTGTGTAGAGGAACTCATTTCATGCCAACAACACATCGATCAGATAAGTACTGTTATGATCCCCATTTAATGGATGCAGACACTGAGGCACACACTAGCTCTTAAATACAGTCCTTGAGAAAGACCCCCACTTGTCTGAGCTGTGACTAAGAACTGGACTTCTCCAGGGCCACAGGGAGGCCTCCTGTAGGTTTATGAACGTGGAGAGGCAAGTAGGCCCATTGCTCTCTCTCTCCCACCAAACAGCTGCTCCTGCCTCATTAACTGGAGAGCTGGGGGCTTAAAGGATAATCTACAGACCCACCAGACGCCAAGGGGGCAATCCTTCATGGCCTGCTTCGAAGCCATTGTGCTGCTTGCGTCTCGGCTCTTTTAAAGACCAGAAACATGGTTCCACTGAAACCCTTGACCTTTGGAGCCTGATGACACAAAGCTGTACTTGGAGGTGAGAAAAGTGAAGGGACTTTGGAGCCCTCTTCTCTCATCCTGACCGGATTTAGGACCAGGCTGTTAGGACGGTGGGTGTCCACAAGATGGCGGACTCCTGCTACCAATGGAGTCTGCAGGGCTTGGCGGCCGCTCTGTGGGAGGAAGAAGGGAAGGAGGCCTGGGCAGGCTCGCTGTTTCCATTGGCTCCGGCTTCCCGGTTGTGCCCTGGACTTTCTGGGTGGGTGCGGAGCTGGGCTCAGCCCGAGGTGAAGAGCTACAAACAGAACTTTGTACCCGGAAATACTGGTGTCCAAAGGGGGGTGTTGCAGGGGAAAAACTGAGCTCCGCCGTGTCCTGGCAGAAATTCAGATTGTTTGTCACCCCGAGTTTCTGGGAAGATCGGATATGTTCACGGGGAGCAATCACTTCTTCGAACACCAGGGCACTCCAAAAGTAAATAATAATGATACTAGCGACCAGGTGTTGAGTATGTACGGTGAGCCGGGCTGCTGCCCTTGGATGTCCTTCACACCCAAAGTAACCCCAGAGCAACCACTTCCAGATCTCAACTCTCCCTCCCATCCTACAAGCCCTGGCCCACCCAGGTGACACCTTCACCCGAGAGTCAGGTACTCTGGATTAGTTGCCTAGGGTTGCCTTAGCTGGTTATCACCAAGCTGGTGGCTTAAAACCACAGAAATGTATTCTCCCACCGTTCGGGAGACCAGAAGTCCAAAATTAAAGTCTCGGCAGGGATGCATTCCCCACTGAAGGCTCTGGGGAGACTCCTTTCTTGCCTCTTTCAGCTTTTGGGAGGAGTGGCGCTCCTTGTGGTCACACGACTCCAGTCTGTGTCCGTCCCTTCACAACGCCTTCATTGGTCCCTGTCTTCATTCTTCTTTCTCTTGTATGGAGACGGATGGCCAGGACTGTTGGAAGCAGGGCCCCCCCTGGGTAATCTGGGATGATCTCATCTGGAGATCGGGAAAGACCCTTTTTCTAAATAAGGTCACATTCATCGTTTCCAGGGGTTAGGACGGGGGCAGATCTTTTTGGGGACACCATTCAATTCACTAACACTCACTGTAGAAACCTACGTGTTCTGGACGCCTCCAACTCCTCCCTCCCCGTGGAAGTTCACTGCCAGTGCTGGCCGACTCTTCGGCTCCATGCCAACACCTACCCCAAGCCATCCAGCATTTCTTCCTTTTTTTTCTTTTTCCCCAGCATTTCTTCCCTAACTTCCTAACCGGTTTCCCTGTGTTGGCCCTGTTGTGGATTGAGCTGTGCCGCCGCCTCCCAACTCATACATCGAAGCTCTGACCCCCAGTGCTGGTCGCTTTGGGAGACCAGGGACTCTCATGAGATAAAGTTAGGTGAGGTCACAAGGACGGGGCCCTAATCTGATAGGACTGACGTCCTTATGAGAACAGATACGAGAGATCTCTCTCTCCGGGCAGGAACGGTGGAAAGCAACGTAAGGACACAGTGAAAAGCTGGCCATCTCCAAGCCAGGAGGAGAGATCTCTCCAGAAAGCCACCCTGATGGCACCCTGGTCTCAGACTTCCCGTCCACAGAGGTGTGAGAAAATACATTGCTGTGGCTGCAGCCACCCAGCCCGTGCTATTTTGTTAAGGGGCACCCCAGCAAATGCGCGCACCCTGCGAGCTTCCTCCCACTCGGTCTCTGCGGCAGCCAGCGACCTGTGTCAGACACAAATCCCAAACCTCGGCTTCAGATCAAGCCTCCCAGTCTCCCTCCCTGCCTTCCCCAAATGGGTCCAGGGACAGTTCTGAGCACGGGGCTGGAACAGTGAACAAAGCAGACAGAGCCCACCTGACAGTCTCACGTGAAGGATCCGGTCCAGCCTGCCCTCGTTTCCTAGGGCTCTGAGCTCTGAACACCATGTACGAAACCCAGTGTGGCCAGCCTCCCCTCATCCCCGGCTCCTCTGCCTTCTCATCCACCTCCCATATCTGCCTGTGCTCTCCTCTGACACAGCCTTCTCCAGTCTCCCAATAACTCGCGGCTCCATCCCTCCAGAGAGCCTGCAGCTCTGTGGCCCCTTCTGCCTGGAAGGCTTCCCCCTTGCCTGCTTTGCCCTGGCTCCCCTTTCCGCCCTCGAGTAACCCTGTTACAGCTTCCCCCTGCCCCCAGCTGCCCCTTCTCCCCCTGCAGCGCTGGCAACAATGACAATTAAATCAGTAACTGTGCAGCTAGCTGTCTGGTGTCTGTAACCCACCTTTCTGAAAGTCTCATGAAGACCTGCCTCCTTTTGTTTCCCGCTGCACTTAGTAGAGTCAGAACAGAGCAGGTGCACCTGTTACTTCTTGTTACGTTGTTACAAGGCATGAACTAGCTACTCTCATTCTTTTTAAAAATGTTTCATTTATTTATTTGACAGAGAGAGAGAGAGAGATCACAAGTAGGCAGAGAGGCAGGCAGAGAGAGAGGAGGAAGCAGGCTCCCCGCTGAGCAGAGNCTCGATCCCAGGACTGAGATCATGACCTGAGCCAAAGGCAGAGGCTTTAACCCACTGAGCCACCCAGGCGCCCCTAGCTACTGTCATTCTGATGAGAGTTTCACATCCTTCCGATGTTTTCATGCCCAGTGTTGAGATGGGAAAAGCAAGGCGCAGCGTGGGTGGCGAGGTGACTGTCAAGAGGTCACCTTATTAGTAAATAGGAACCCACAGCTTTCTGATGTCAAAGACACGGCTCCTAACAGCCATGACTCGGACCCAGTTTGCTTTAAATGATGAGATAATTCTTAACAGAAAAGCAGAAGCATCCCAACTAGAAAATCATTAAAGAATCATTTCCTGGGGCCCCTGGGTGGCTCAGTTGGTTAAGCCTCTGCCTTTGTCTCAGGTCATGATCTCAGGGTCCTGGGATCGAGCCCCACATCGGGCTCTCTGCTCAGCAGAGAGCCTGCTTCCCCCTCTCTCTCTGCCTGCCTCTCTGCCTACTTGTGATCTCTCTCTCTGTCAAATAAATAAATAAAAAATCTAAAAAAAAAGAATCATTTCCTTTATCAAAATAATCATTGCAGTGAACAGGAGAATAGGTAAACAGCCTGTGATAATATGCACATAATGGAATCCTACTAGCAAAAAGCGAGAAATGAACTACTAATAACACACTATTGCATTAGTGAATTGCAAAAGCGTTATGCTGAGCCCAGGAAGCCAGGCACAGAAGAGTGCGTGCTGGAGGATTCCATTTATGGGAAATTCTGGAATAGGCAAAATCATCTCTGGTGAAAAACATCAGATCAGCGGTTGCCTCTGGGGTGAGGGGGGGAAAGGGCATAAGGGAACTTTCTGGGGTGATGACAACGCTCTGTATCTTGATGAAGGTTTCAGTTCCCCGGGTGTGTGTGTATTTGTACAAACTCAGCATACATAAGCTTGAGATTTGTTAATTTCTCTGTTTGCAAACCTTATCTCAAAAAAGGAAAGTCGTAAGCAAATATTAAACTCTAGTTAATGATACCCACACCTAAGTGTTTACAGGTGAAGGGTCCTAATGTCTGCATCTTACTTGAAAACTCATCAAAAAAAATGACAGACAGAATCGGGCTCCCTGCTCAGCGGAGAGTCTGCTTCTCCCGTCCCTCTGGTCCTTCCCCTTCTTCATGCTCTTGCTCTTGCTTTCTCTGTATCTCAAATGAATAAATGAACAAATCTGAAAAAAAAAAAAAGACACATGGATGATGAACAAAGGGAGGAATAGATGGAAAGCAGAACAAAACGTTAAGTGCAGACTCGAGGTGTGGTATATGGGTGCTCACAGCCCCACCTTTCACCCTTGGTCTCTCTCTTCGAAGTTTTTCATCATAAAATATTGAAATAATAGTGTTATAAGCTGAAAATGCATTTCCAAAGTAGCTAACGTTCACTGTAATCAGTAAGATGATCTAGGGATGAAGAAGTCGCAATGTACTCACTGCCGTTTTGCCCTGGTTTCAAGGGGATGATGGACAAGGAGGAGCTAGAGAAGGGGCTCAGCACGTCGGAAGCAGGCGGGGCTGAGCCTTGGCAGGACCCGGCGGGCTTCTTTCCGGGCTGGAGAGGTTACCGAATTCGGGACCGGGCGGTAGACAGCTGCCACCTCCTCCCCTAGGCATCAAGGGTGGCAGAGTTGGCCATCCAAACTGCCTCACCTGTGGGTCCGGTGAGAATGGATGGCATTTTTCTGAAGAGCTAAGCTGTGAGAAAAATCTAGCAAGTTCCAGGAATACCAGCAACGCAATACAGGCTTCCGTTTTGAGCTGGATCAAGCTACTGTCTAGAAGGACCCCATGCTGACACTGCCCACTTGGCCGTAAATTCAAGGCCACCTTCTCAAGGGCCGTGGGGGTGAGGAGCCCAGGTGGCCAGGACGAGACGAGTCTGAGAGTGGAGCGACATCAGATACACCCGTGTCCCTGTCCCGTGCCCACGGCTCACTGCTCGTGTGGCCCTGGGCGCCTCACCGGGCCCTTTCTGGCCTCAGTTTCCACCTCTGTAAAATGGAGACAGTAATGTTTAGCTGGTGGCTTAGAGATCATGACCTTGTCAAGGTCAGCTACCACAGTTGTGTATGTCCGTCTTGTTGGTTCCAAGGTGGAGCTTGAGTTTCCCATTGACATATAGCCTTATTTTAGTTGCAGATGTACACCATAATAATTTGATTCTGGTGTATATTACCAGGTGATCACCACGCTAAATCTCATTGCCATCTGTCACCATACATAGGACCCCCTTTGCCCTTTTTGCCCCCCTCCACACCCCCTACCCCTCTGATACCCACCAGTCTGTTCTCTGTGCCTATGAGTTTTATTTTGTCTCTTCCCTTTTGTTTTTCAGATTCTATGTATAAGTGAAATCATACAGCATTTGACCTTCTCTGACTTATTTCACTTAGCATAATACTCTTTTTTTTTTAAGATTTTATTTATGTATTTGACAGAGAGAGACACAGTGAGAGAGGGAACACAAGCAGGGGGAGTGGGAGAGAGAGAAGCAGGCTTCCTGCCAAGCAGGGACCCTGATGTGGGGCTCGATCCCAGGACCCTGGAATCATGACCTGAGCTGAAGGCAGATGCTTCACCGACTGAGCCACCTGGGCGCCCCTAGCATAATACTCTTGAGAGAAATCTATTCAAAGTCCGCCCTCCCTCCCTACCCCCAGCCACGCTTACAGGCAAAGCTCACAGGTGTCTGCACTTGGCCGTAACTTTGTTTTCCCAGACAATGGTGCCCTACGTTCTCGGAAAGTAGACGCCAACTATAAAACATCTTCTCCAGTCTGACCACATCCCACATCCTGGTGGAGTCCTGGACAGAGCCCTTTGGAAACCTGCCACCTCGTGCTCTCCCCTGCCAAGAATGACGCCCCCTCCCCACAAGCGCCTCTCACATCCTTAAAACCCCCTTGAAAGGCCCAGCCTCATAGGAACTCGGGGCTGACATTTCTCTTAATGTCTGGCCCCTCTCTTCCCTTGGAAAGTGAATCAACTCTGTCCTGCATGTTGTCTACTCTCCGTGCGATTCTTTGCCACCTGCGTCCCCAGCCAACTTAGCAACCCTCAGGGCCCATCTGTGTTCTAAATGGCAAGGTTGTGTTCTTGTTTATGGCTGAGTAGTAGTCCATTGTATATATGAACCGCATCTTCTTTTCCATTCATCCGTCATAACGTCTGCGTTATTTCCATGTGTTGGTTATTGTGAATAATGCTACAGTGAACATAGAGGTGCAGATAGCTCTTCGAATTAGTGTTTTTATTTCCTTTGGATGAATACCCGGAAGTGGAAGAGCTGGATCATATGGTAGGTTTATTCTTTAATCCTTTGGGAGCCTCCATACTGTTTTCCACAGTGGTCGCACCAACTTACACTCCCACCAACAGTGCACGAGGACTCCCTTTCCTACACAACTTCATCAACACTTGTTATTTCTTGTCTTTTCGATGAAGCCATTCTAATAGGTGTGAGGTGATACCTCACTGTGGTTTTCACTTGCATTTCTGGAATGATTCGTGACGTTGAATATTTTTTCATGTACCTGTTGGCCATCTGTGTCTTCTTTGGAAAAAATGTCTACTTAGATCCTCTGCCCATTTTTCAATCTGATTATTTGTGGGGTTTCGCGCTATTGAGCTGTTTGAGGTCTTCATATGTTTTGGATATTATCGTCTTATTGGATGCATGATTGGCAAATAGTTTCTCCTATTCAGTAGGTTGCATTTTTGTTTTATTGATGGTTCCTTTTGCTGTGCAGAAGCTTTTTGGTTTGATACAATCTCACTTTTTTATTTCTGCTTTTGTTACCTTTGCTTTTGGAGTCAAACCTAAAAATTCAATGCTAAGACTGATGTCAGGGAGCTTACTGCCTATGTTTTCTTCTAGGAGTTTTACGGTTTCAGGTCTTATGTTCAAGTCTTTAATCCATTTTGAGTAAATTTTTGTGTATGACATAAGATAGTGAATTCCTTTCATGTGTTTGCTTGGAGCTATCCAGTTTTCCCAACACCATTTATTGAGGAGACCAGCCTTTCCCCTTGTATATTCTTGGCTCGTTTGCTGCAAATTAACTGACCATATATGTGTGGGTTTATTTCTGGCCTCTCTTTTCTGTTCCATAAATTTGGGGTTTAGCTTGTTCTTCTTTTTCTAGTTCCCCTAGGTGTAAAGCTAGATTGTTTTGAGTTTTTCTTGTTTCAGGAGGTAGGCCTGCATTGCTATAAATGTCCTTGTTAGGACTGCTCTTGCTTCATCCCAACAATTTTGGATTGTTTATTTCCATTTCCATCCATCTCAAGCTATTTTCTTTTAATTTTCCTTTTGATTTCTTCATCGACTCGTTATTTTTTCAGTACCATGTCGTTTAATCCTTACATGTCTGTGATTTCTTCAGTTTTCTTGTAATTGACTTCTAGTTTTATACCACTGTGGTTGGAAAAGATGCTTGATATGATTTCAGTTTTTTTCAATTTATGGAGATTTGTTTCATGGCCTAACATGTGATCTATCCTAGGGAATGTTCCATGTGCATTTGAGAAGAATGCTTTTGGATGGGATGTTCTGTATAAAACTATTAAGTCCTTCTAGTATAAAGTGTTTTCCTATTGATTTTCTCTTTGGATGATCTATCCATTGATGTAAGTGGAGTTTTAAAGTCCCCTACCATTATTGTATTGCTGTGAATTTCTCCCTTTAGGCCTATTAATATTTGCTTTATATATTTAAGTCCTCCTGTGTTAGATGCATGCATATTTACAACTCAATCCCCTCATTGGATTGACCCTTTTATCACTATGTGATGCCCTTCTTTGTCTTTTATCACAGTCTTTGTTTTAAAGTCTAGTTTGTCTGACACAGGTACAGCTATACCAGCTTTCTTTACCTTTCCATTTCGAGGAGTATCTTTTTCCATCCCTTCACTTTTGATCTATGTGCGTCCTTAGATCCGAAGTGAGTCTCTTATAGACAATATGAAGGTGAGTCTTTTTTGTTTGTTTTGGTTTGGTTTTGCTCTGTGTCATTTGATTGGAGATTCTAGTCCATTTACATTAAAGTAATCCTTTTCTGGCTATTTTTGTAGTTCCTCTCTCTTCCTTTCTTCTTTTCTTGTTCTCTTCCTCTGTGGTTTGATGACTTTCTTTGTGTTATGCTTATTGTGTTCCTTTCTCATTATCTTTTGTGTACCTGCTAGAGGTTTTTGCTCTTTGGGTTTTTTGTTTGTTTGTTTTACCATGAGCCTCACATAGAGAAGCCTGTATATATAATAATAAGTGGATATATATTATTTATTTATATGCTATCTTAAGTTAATTGTGGCTTAAAATATGAATATATTTTAAAACCTCTATATTTTTACTTCCCCCACATGTTTTGTTTTTGATGTCATATTTTACAGATTTTTATTTTATGTATCCCTTAACTAATTATTGTAGTTATAGTTAATTTTGACTACTTTTTTCTTTCAACCTTCACTCTGTCTTTATAAGTGGTTCATACCTTTGCTGTATATTCCCCTTTACCAGTGAGATTTTTACTTTAATATGTTTTCTTGTTAATGTTTTCTTTTCTGCATTAAAAAAAGTCTCTTTAAAACTTGGTATAGGGCCAGTGTGGTGGTGATGAACTTCTTTAGCTTTTGCTTGTCTGAAAAACTCTTCATCTCTCCTTCATTTCTAAATGATAGTTTTGATGGTTAGGATATTCTTGACTGAAAGTTTTTTACTTTTAAAACTTTGACTCTATCATGCCAATCTCTTCTGGCCTGCAGAGTTTCTACTGAAAAATCAGCTGTTAGTTTTATGGTGATCCCTTTGTATGTAACAAGTTTTTCTCTTGCTGCTTTCAAGATTCTTTAATTTTTGACATTTTAATTATAATGTGTTTTGGTGTGGACCTCTTTGAACTCATCTTATCTGGAACTCTCTTTGCTTCCTGAATCTGGATGTCTGTTTCCTTCCCTGAGACTTTCCTTCCCCAGAGGAGGGAAGTTTTCAGCCATTATTTTGTCTAGTAAGTTTTTTGCCCCTTTTTCTTCTCCTTCTGGGAACTTGATCATGTGAATGTTATTCTGCTTAATGGTGTCTCTTAAGATATCTTTACTTTTTTTAAAAAAGATTTTATTTATTGTCCTCTTAAGGTAGCTTTACTTTAAAAAAAGAAAAGATTTTGTTTATTTATTAGAGAGAAAGAGAACAAGTCAGGGTGGGGGTGGGGGAGCGGCAGGCAGAGAAACAGACTCCCTGCTGAGCTGAAAGCCTGATGCAGGCAGGGCTAGATCCCAGGATTCTGAGACCATGACCTGAGCTGAAGGCAGATGCTTAACTGACTGAGCCACCCAGGCACCCCGAGATATCTTTACTTTTCAAAATTCTTTTTCCTTCTGCTTCTCTGTTTGGGGAGGTCCAGTGCCCTGCCTTCCAGGTTGTTGTTTTGTTCTTCTGTTCCATCTTCGGTTGAACCCCTCTAGTGTACTTTTCATTTCAGTTATTGTATTCTTTAGCTCTGTGACTTCTGCGTGGTACTTTCTTATATTTTCTGTCTCTTTGTTGACGTTCTCACTGTGTGCATCCATCCTTCTCCTGAGTTTAGCAAGCATTTTTCTGACTATTACTTTGAACCCTTTATCAGACAGATTACTTATCTCTGTTTTATTAAGGGTTTGTGGGGTTTTTTTTCCCCCCTCCCTGAGATTTTGTCCTGTTCTTTTGCTTGGAACAGATCCCTTTGTTTTCTGATCTTGCTGACTCTCTGTGTTTGTTTCTATGTATTATGCAAAACAACTGCCTCACCCAGTCTTGAAGGAGTGGCCTTGTGTAGGAGATGACACTTATCTTTCAACCTTGCCCTAGCTCCTAGTTGTCTCTTCTACCTTTATTATTTTTTTTTTTTTAAAGATTTTATTTATTTATTTGACACAGAGAGAGAGATTACAAGTAGGCAGAGAGGCAGGCAGAGAGACAGGGAGAGGAGGAAGCAGGCTCCCTGCTGAGCAGAGAGCCCGATGCGGGCCTCGATCCCAGGACGCTGAGATCATGACCTGAGCCGAAAGCAGAGGCTTTAACCCACTGAGCCACCCAGGCGCCCCTCTTCTACCTTTATTGTGATCAAAGTGGTCTGATTTATTCTTGATAGGTTCCAGTAACTTCTCATTGTTGGGGGGTGTGTCAAGTGTGTTCCAGAGGGAGTGATCCCAGTTGGCACCTAGTTTCAGGCTGACTGGAAGCCAGGGCCTCAGGCAGCCGCTTTTAACATATGTAAGTATATGCAGTCCTGTGGAACCGCAGTTGTTGACCCTGCAAGTATCCTCTGGATGACTGTTGAAAGAATCAGGGCTTCAGACAAGTATATAAGCTCTTTTCTGGAAGGTACCAGAAAGCTGGCAAAGCCACAGGAGACTATAAAAACGATGTCTTTCTGCCTACATTCCAAGAGTGCCTTTGTAACCTCCAGATGTGTGGCAGACCTGAAGCTTATCCACAAGTACATGGGCCTGTTTCACAGGCAGAATGGGTGTGTGTTTCAGTCTCCGTCTGTGTGTGAGTGCCCTGAGTGTGCTCTGAACTGTCTTTCTGATTGTTACAGTTCCAGGGGCCCAGGAACACCAGACCCCTCTGGCCACAAGAGACAGACGATCAGTAGGTGTTTCCTGGGTGAACGCGCTTTCCCACCAGCTTTAGCAAGGTTGTGGGAGAGTGTTGAGGGTGGGGCATGCCCACAGCTTTATTTTTAAAGATTTTATTTATTGATTTGACAGAGAGAGATACAGGGAGAGAGGGAACACAAGCAGGTGGAGTGGGAGAGGGAGAAGCAGGCTTTCCCGCCGAGCAGGGAGCCCGATGTGGGCCTCGATCCCAGGACCTTGAGATCACGACCCGAGCTGAAGGCAGACGTTCAACAACTGAGCCACCCAGCACCCCTGTCCACAGCTTTATTGATGCAAGGGGTGAATCCTGGGCCAGTGCACGCTCTTGGCTTTAGTGAGACCAGGAAAGAGCACTGGGGGCAGGGCACACCCGTGGTAAAGCCAAATTCTTGATCCCTCCCCACCGGCTCCCCCTTCCAATCTTCATTTTGTAAATGGCACCACCAAGCCTCCCATTTGCTCAAGCCAAAATCCTTGGAATCCTCTTTGACCCATTTTTCTCTTCCACAGTCAGTTCAGCAACAAATCTGTTGCAGCCACTTTTGAAATATGTTCACAGTGGGGCCACTTTTCTCCACCCCTGTGGTTAGCACTGAAGTCTCTCACCTGGACCGTTCCGTCTGCTGCTTAAATGGCATCTCGGCTTCGTCATAGTCCTCCTAAATTCTCATAGTCCTCCTCATAGTAGCCAGAAGCGTCCTAAAGAAAAAAAAAATCAAGATTCTCCCTTGGTGCCAAAATAAAAAAATCAAGATTCTCCCTTGGTGCCAAAATAAAAAAAATCAAGATTCTCCACTGGTGCCAAAACAAAGTCCCATGTCTGTATCCTTCCTATAAGGCCCATAACCTCTCTGATCTCATGTCCTACCTCTCTCCTCTTTGTACACTCTGTATCTACTGACTTTCCAGCCGTCCTTCCAACATACCAAGCGTGCATGCTGCCACCTTTCCCAGTGGCATCTCTTCTACTTGGACTAGTCTCTCTCTCTCTCTCTATGACTTGACGTCTCACTTCCTTGAGGTTACTCTCAGATGATACCCTATTCTGAAGACCATATTACTCTGTCTGACATAGTACCCCTCTTCACTTTTTACCCCTTTAGCTGCTTTATTTTTCTCCTAAGCACTTCTTATTGCTTAACATTGTATATTTATTTGCCCTTTTAAAATTTTTTATTAAGTAGACTCCGTGCCCAGCATGGAGCCCAACACAGGGCTTGAACCCACAACCCTGAGATCAAGACCTAAGCCGAGATCAAGAATCAGATGCCTAATCAACTGAGTCACCCAGGTGCCCCTTTATTTGCTCATTTTAAAATTCTCTTCCCACTTGAATGTGAGCCCCATGAGAAGATAGACTTTCTGTATTCTACCCGTCATTGTATCCCAACACCCCAAATAGAGCCTGGCACACAGTAGGCTTGACAAAAAAGATTTGTATGACGAATGAACAAGTAAACAAACACCTAACTCAGAGCTGGCCTGGAAAATGCTTTCACAAAATAGTTTTCATTACCATGATTATGAGCCTTTATGGAGAAAAAGGATAGAATTAGTGGGGGGAAGACCTGATTCTGGTCTCAAATGAGATCTGGGTGGAAAAAGCCTGAATCTCTTGGGCAGTTTCATTGTTGGTGTGAGTCACAAGTTGCTTTGTTGACCTGGAAGCTGGTGTGTCACATGACCCAGAACTTACTGCCACCCCCTTCCTCCTGCCTAAACTCCTTCCTCATTTGGCTCCTGAGTCCCTGTTTCTGCCTGGGGAGCATCTCTTTGGAATGACCCTAACATGCCATCACTCAGTAATCACACCCCAGGGCATAGGGCTTTCTTGTGTCTGCAGGACAGTGCTCTTGCACATTTCAAGAGTCTGTTAAAAGGTATTTATCACCAATCTGCTGGGCATGCTCTGAAATTAGTTCAGCTTGGATGTTGGCCCTTCTTATCTCTGCAGACAAATAGACACAGGCCTGCATACGACCTGCAGGAAGTGGGGCCTTTGATCTCTGTGGAGAAACCTGCTTTATAGGTCTTTTAAAAATTGCATTATGTTCTGTGTAAATGTGTTTTTAAGACTTCATAGTCTTATGGAAAGAAGCAGGATTCATTTATCAGAAGGGACATTTTAAGTTCTACAATCAAACAGATATTGAATGCTTTCTGGGTTGCTAATGCAGTACTTGTGTTTGATAAAAGTCCAAATACCTGATAGAAAGCAGCAAAACAAAGAGGGGAGGTTGAGAAAAACACACATAACAGCGGGGCTGGGTGGGGCAAGGGGGAGGGAGGGAGGAAGGGAGAGCGGGAGAGAGTTAACCCTTCCCAGTTGAGAAGGAGTAACCCCAAAGGCTCAAGCTGATGACTGACATGGCAGGTACAGCTCCTGCTGCACCTGGTTGGTGAGCTGAGACCTAAGGGCAGAGTAAGCCTTGCCCTTTCCTTTATTTTCCTTTCTTTTGCTTCCAGCCGGTCTGGAAAGAACATAATTTGCCAGAGAGGCTTTGGCAACAGCCTGGCCCGACTACCAAGCAGCAGCTTGGGATGGGCAGAAAGTTGGGTCTCCTTGTGAGTTACAGGTGTTACCCTGAAATCTGAGAGGTGAAGTGACTTGTCGGGTCACAGAGCGCACTGGGGGCAGAGCCCCCCGGAAGCCTGGGTCCCAGATGCTTTGCTTCCCTCCCCTGCCCACACACACACACACACACTGGAGATTTTCAAACCCTACTGGCTGTCGGGGAAGAGGGAGGTGGTGATTCTCCAGGGACCACTGCAAAGGGGCCGGGCACGGCAGGGGATCAGGTGGCTGTGACTCCAGCTGGCCTGCCCTATCTTCAATCAGAGCAGCTCCACCCAGTTTTGTTCTCTACACTGTGGATCTGTGGAATATACTGACTGAGAAAAGAGGTTTGAAACAACCCGTGGATTTAGGGTACATTAGAAAGGCTTGTTTGTACTGACAGACTGAAAACTAGAAGACCTCAGAACACAGATTCTGGGAGTCGGCTACGTGGGTTCAAATCCCAGCTCTACCTCTTACTAGTTGTATTTTCTTGTCTGTCAAAGGGCTATATGAAAGCAGTAGGACCCCACAGCATATTAAACAAACGGGGGCGCCTGGGTGGCTCAGTGGGTTAAAGCCTCTGCTTTCGGCTCAGGTCATGATCTCAGCGTCCTGGGATCGAGGCCCGCATCGGGCTCTCTGCTCAGCAGGGAGCCTGCTTCCTCCTCTCCTTGTCTCTCTGCCTGCTTCTCTGCCTACTTGTAATCTCTCTCTCTGTGTCAAATAAATAATAAATAAAATCTTTTAAAAAAAAATAAATAAACAAACGGAAATATGTAAAGCACACAGAAAAGGCACATTCCATGGCAGATACTCAGTCAATGATAGCAGTCTTTAACTCGGAGACGGGGAACCCATGTTAGGTTCAGCAGCTGTTGCTAACTGCTCATCAGTTGGGATGTCAGAATTCCCTTTAGTAACTGGTTCTCCCAACCTAACCACTTCATCCTTTAATATTGATGCTTGATCAGATTAATGAAGACATTGGATTGAGTTAGCCCTTTTGGTTGGAAGAGAGATAAAACACTGGCTAGTTCAAGAAATAAATAAAATGGGGATGGGGGTGGAGTGGTTATTATAAGAATGGTTATTACGGAGTAGTTATTATAAGGCAAAAGGAGAAACGGATCCCAGAATGGGATCGGGGTGGGTTCTTGAGCCTGGACTCAGTATGGTAGGATTCCCAGAGCCTGGGAGTGGAACATGGGTCTGGGATCCACATCCACTTCAGGCTTGGGTTTTGCAGTAATGGCCCATCCTTAACGGGGCTCAGATACTTTGCTGTCCATTCATTCTCATGCCCCTGCGGGCTTACTCACTCAGCCACTCTGTGTTTCTTCTCTGCTGTATCATTCTGCGCGTCTCCTGACCCCACAACCCCCATACTTTTTTTTTTGCTTTCTTCCCACAGATAATAGCATCATCACCCCATCACAATCCCGAGAGAGCACATCTGACTGGTCCAGCTCCGTTTGCTGTCCCAGGCCACACCATAGGTAGCTTGCCAGCCCAGGATTGGCTGTTTGTGGGTCACCTGACCACCATGGTCCATTCAGCTTTGGCAGAGCTGGGATGTTGGGGGGTGTGGGGAAGGGAGGATGGGAAGTCACCAGGAACTAAACCGGCAGGCATAGCAATCAGCCAGGGCTGTGGGTGGGGCACTTGTCCTTAGACCATCTGTAGGGCAGCCCCACACCCCCCCCAAGACTGACTTCCCTACTACAAAATTGCCTTTGTTATTAAGGGCAATGAAGTGGGAAGGTCTGCAGGTCTCCTTCTAGGAAGGGATTCCTGTTCAAATCTCTTGCTGCCTCTAAGGCACCTCCACTCAATGCGCAACCTCATGACTTCACTTCAGGCCAAGCCACATGCTCTGGAGGAAATGAATGGCCCCTGAGTGCAAGTTTTGCAAACCTGGACATTTGATGGCTCAGCGAGGCAGTGCTCTAATTTCTTTCCTAACGTAGAAGGAAACCAGTTACCCAAGACAAATTTCTGAGGAAATAGAATTCGCAAGTTTTTACACCAGCTAAATTTTTTTTTTCTATGTATTCCTGAATGCCTCCATTTTGATAGTATGGTAAAAGAATGAAATAAATGAACTAAAAGGTTTATTTGACCTCAGCATACACAAAATTGCATGATTTAATTCCATAAATAACAAGATCACCCAGGCAAGCTTTTTATAGCCACTTTTTGCATTTCCACTTTGCCTCTTCCTGCTCCTTGCTTGGAAATACCAACCTCGGACTGTAGTACACATTCAGAGACGCCACCATCTGCCTCTCACTCCAAAAGAAGAGTAGGAGAGGAGGGTACATACAACAGATGGCAGCAAACAGTTTTTGAGCATCTCCTGGGTATCACAACTGGAGGTAGAGTAGGGTCGTGAACAAAACAGAGAAAAGACCCAGCCCTCATGGAGGGTGCACGTGCCAGGGGGGAAAACAGACAATGAACTCAATAATTAAGAGACACAGATGGTTTCCACACCTCACTGCAAGGACTTTGGCTTGATTCTGAGTGAGGTGGGAAGGCGCAGGAGGGTTTGGGGCAAAGGACTGATGTGGTTGGACTTCCCTTTAAGAGTCACTCAGGCTGCTGTGTTGAGAATAGACTGTTCTGTCCTCATTTTCCCGGAACTCTCCAGAGGCTTCCCGTTGCACTCAGAGTCAAGCCAAAGTCTTTAATTTCAGACACAAATCACCAAAGTTCCAGAGAACACTGGTGTAGAGGGCCCAAGCAACTTCTTGTGCATCTACAAGTTCCCCTTGTGTTACTTGGGTTTCTTGGTGATCAGTAAGGTCAGGGTCCTTCCACTCAGCTAACCCTCAGTCTTTCCCAAGGGTTGGCTGACACCGGGGTGGGGTGCTGAGGCCAGCTAGCTTTTCAGGATAATGTCTGAAACGATTCAACTATAGGATTTTAAAACTGAAGGAGATATAACCCAGCCCATCCCCAACCCCCAGTTCATTTTACCAATGGAGAAACCAAGACCTGAAAGGAGGAAGTGCCCTTACAAGTCATTGTGTGATTGGGTGACAGCTGGACCGCCTCTGGACATGATGGCCTAGCTCTGTGCTAACATCTTCATGCATTGAGGGCAGGAACCTGACTTCCCCATGAACTCCACCAGACTCCCTTCTCTGAGAGAACCATAATGCTCCCCTCAATAGCTGATTCATTCTTATACCTGCCTACCTGTCCATCCATCTACCCATCATTCATTTCTAGTGGGTATTTGTGTTTTCCTTTCTCTTCCCTTTCAATGCTGGGATTTTCCTTTGTCAAATTCATTTATTCTGTCTTCTCTCCCATGGGGCTTGGGTGATACTGACACCATCCTGAGCTCTAGCCATCCCCTTGACCACAGGAATGAGTTCAGAGAAAGCCATGTGCCCTGATCCAGGCTAATGGGAGTGATTCCCTCCCATCAGAACATATGCTACCATGACTGGAGTTAATTTGCTTTCTTCTTCTGGACCATGTGGTATGAGGATGTGACATGCTGTCTAGCCAGAGTTTCTGGACCACCATGAGGAACCTAAAGATGACACGAACCCCACACAAGATAGGAGAGAGAGACACGATGACTGAGATTGATTCGGTCTTGGATGAGTTACTTGATCAAGTCTTATTTGAGGTTAGAATTATTTCTGAACATCTAAGACTTTTTAGTTAAAATATTCTTTTTTTTTGCTTTAGCCAGTTTTAATTGGGCGCTTAATTAGGTACTTTAATTGGGTTGCTTGGAACCCAGAGAATCCTGACTGACACACCATTTCATCAGCTAGCATTTATGGAGTGACTGCAATGTGCTAGGTTCTGTGCCCAGTAAGCACCAGTGAACCTGGTGGAGTTGGGTTTGAAGGGGAGTAAAATTTGCTTCCCCAAAATGGATCTTTTTGTCATGCAGATATTATTAGGCTATTTTGAAGAAACAGAAGACTCAATAGGTTTTGTTTTTCCCCCTCCCCTTAACTGCCTAAAAGAATTTGGATAGAAGACCTGCTCAGGGAAGGGAGCTATCACCACAGACTACTTTAGTATAATATGAACCTAGGTATGGTAGACTGGGAGGAACCTAGCAAGGCTCGTGTGATCAAAATCCTATGTCCTAATGGCCCAGCAAACATTTGTTTACCAAACATTCACCTTTTCCATTCTTCCTGTGTATAGCTTTTCTTCCCTTTGTAGCCCCAGACCCCTACCCCCTGCTCCTACTCCAGAATGACATATGTACCCCATTTTGGCTGTCTTAGGAATCTCTAATGTTTATGTGGATTTCCTGTATGTACATAGTTAAATTTTATTTTCTTTGGTTAATCTGTTCTTATGTCAATTTAATTTAGACCAACTGGAGGAGTCTTGAAGGATAGAGTAAAATTTTTTCCTCCCCAGTAGGTGCTGTCCACATTGCACCAAAAGCTCTTGAAAAGGCAGACAGATTACATAAACAATAAAGTATGGCCATCCTATTGTTAAAAAACAGAGTGGATGGTATGATTAGCCCTATTTTTTAAAAAATGGTATTTTCAGATCTTTATGTGTGCCTATGCGTAGGAAATATATTAGAGAGAGGTGTGATCTTTGAGTGCTGTGGTAATAGAATCTGTTTCCTCCTTTACACTTTGTTTTTTTTTTCCCTTCCCCAACCAACCTTAATTACTCTAATAATCGAGATGGGAAATGCTATTAAAATCAAAATGCTAAGCATGATAACCATTACGCTGGGAGAGGCGCTGGATGCTCTTAGAGCACTTAGCAGGGACTTGCCTTCAGCAGCAGTGTAGCTGTGCAGGGAGCTCTGGAGAAGGCTCAGGGAGGCTTTTTCTGTGCACAGAGACCCAGCTACCTCTGCCTATATAGACCGACCCTCTGTGAGGCCCTGGGAGTGTGAGCTGGGCAGGGAAGCCAGCCGCCCGCCCCTTCCTCGGGCCTTCTGGAGCCTGGGTCCCCTGGACTGGCCAGGAAGGGCATTTCCCAAGCTCATTTTCCTGCATTGCCCAGTGGAGAGCTGGTTACTGGAAACACAAGACGCTTTCCTCTCAGGGCTCCAGAGGCTGAACATTAAGAAACCATTGCAAATAGAGTAATTGCTCAGAATGAGCATTAGTGTCCTATTAAAAAGAGGCAGCTGGTGGTGGCTGTAACCTCTGATTCAGCAGCGTTTCCTGAGAACCACGTTAATGCGATTGGAGCTAATTCCTTCCTTGCTGCCTGGAGGCCGAGGTCAGGCTCCTGGCCCTCAGTCTCTGCAGACGCCCAAGAATCCTTCACTCTGTTTCCCGGCAGGGGTGTCCTGGAGGCCCAGGCCAGGCAGTGAGCAGGCAGCAAGCTCTCAGCAAACTGCTCGCCATTGCCCACTCCTGTGCTTGACATTGGACTAAGGGCCGAGGGGTGGATATGGGGGAGGGAATGGATGCTTCCTGAGTCTCAGTAAGTGCCTTTGAGGCATTTGGCGTTTGTCCTCAAAGCCGGGGCCACCGTGCTAAGAAATGAGAGATTCGAAGGAGACTACGATGCCGAACGTGCTCCTCATCAGTCTGTCCTTCCTGGGGGTTGGGGTCACATCGTGAATAAGACGGCTGCTGAGTGCAGGGTGCCCCGAGAGAGGAAAAAGGGAGTGGGGTGGCCACTGACCCAGCGCGGGGGGTCTGGAAAGGCTTCCTGGGCAAGAGGAGATCCTACGAATGAGCAGGAATTAACAAAGAGAAGGAAGAGCCTTGTAGGGCAGAGGGAAGAAGGGTGCTGCGGGAGAAGCAGGGAGGCTGGACACAGGAGCGTGGACAGGGGGTGCCAGGTGCAGCGGGCCGGTCTCCTTGCCCGCAGCGTGGCATTTCTCTGCTCCCCTCGGGGACGTCACACCCAGGAACACACGCCCCCAAACGTCTCCCAGCGTCTCAGAGCTTGTGGCCTAGCCATCGGCCTCTTGCCTCACCGGATGGGCTGGAGGGCCCATCTCTCTCTGTCTCCCCTTTGGGAAGGGAGCAATAGCCGTGTTCCTTTCCAGGACAATCTGGGCTCCTCTGTTTCCCGGATCCACCAGCGGGCCTGGGAGAGAGCCCTCAGTGAGTGCAGGTGATGGTCCAGGCGAGGCCTCATCTGGAGCCCTGGTGAGCACAGCTCCCCTCCCCAGGTGCTCCGAGAGATGGTTCCTTAGCAACGGCACGGGCACGGCAGCCCTGGGGGAGCACAAAGGGATGAGGGAACAAAGGGTCCTGCCACGTTCATTGTGGGGCGCTGTGTATTTGCTCTGGGGAGCTCCTGGCCCCCCTGCGGGCCCTCCCCGCTGAGGGATAGCAGCTGGCCTCTGCCCTTCCCCCTGGGGCCGTTACCCAGACCTCCAGCCTACGGAGGCCCCGAGGAAGGAGCCCAGGGAGATGTCCTGGGTCCGTCCTCGCAGGAAGAGATGCAAGAGGATTTAAATCCATTGGTTCACTCCCTCGCCCGCTCCCTCACTCAGTAAATGTATTTGGTGCCTCTGCTGTGTATATTTCTCAAGTCACTAATACGAGTCTGTCTCTGGAACTACCTCTGGTTGGCACACAGGTCTCACATGCTGTGCCCCAACGTGGAGTTGAAAACCTGCATCTTGACCTCCAGGTTTTGTTTACTCTGGTCGGCGAACCCTACACTTAAGGAAAGCTAGACAACCATCCGAATATCCCACGTCATATGAGCACACAGGGGAATGACAGGCAGTCTGGGATGCAGGGGCGTGGGGTGGGGGGGCAGGGGTCAGCCTGGACCGCGTCCTCGAGCGTGGGGGACACTTGGCACCCGTTCGGTCCCGTGCAGGACAATGTCCCACTCTACAGAGGCAGAGAGCGATGTTCAGAGACGTGAGGGACGCGCCCAAGTGCATTTCTGCTGTGACAAGTCAAGGATTTGTCCCCTGTTCCGTCAGCCCGACTGGCTGCCTCCAAACGCTCCCGGACCCCCGACTTCTGAGTTGCTGCCCTCAAGGGCCTCCTCGAACACCTCCTCGCTCCTCCACTTTTCCAGAGAGCGTGCTCTCCTGAGCACCGAGTCTGGAGCCGGGCCCAGCCCTTGGGACAGACCCCACTGTGGGGGGCATCGATGTACTGTGCTTCCTCGATGCCTACATTTCGGGACCCGCCCAGGGGACAGGCTGGTTTGGGGCTGGTTTGGAGCTGGGTGAGGGTGTGGGGTGGCCACTGACCCAGAGGGTGTGTGAGTCCTGGGATGATCGGCCTGGGGACACTGACCGGTCGCCTCCTTTCCGACTCCGTTCATCCCTGTACGTCAGGCGCCCCCAGGAGACTGTGCTTCTCTCTCCGAGGGGCTGGCCAGCCAGGGCCCCCTTCGGGACAGGCGCTGCCCCCCCTTTCTATGTGTTTCTCCCGCGAACTCAAAGCCGCCCATTGGCATTTGCCCCGTTTGGTCTTATGATGCATCTGGAAGACCCTCCTTCCTGGTTGGGGGCGGGGAGGGCGGGGGGCTCTGGCGGCCGGAAGCACACACATTGACCTTGAGCTGGGCAGCCAGGGACGGCCAGGATGTGGGTCCTTCAGAGGCCGGAGAAGGGCCTTTCAGGAGGTGTGGACAGTGGTGAAGCCTGTCTTTCTTAACCGTCGAGCAAACACATAGGAAGCAAATCGCAAAAGATGAAAATCTCCGGTTCGCTCTTGAAATCCGGCGGAGAGTCTGGCAGGGAGGAAACTTCACCGAGGGAGCACACCCAAGGACGACGGGTCCTGTAGTTTAGAGTCCGAGCAGGGGGCAGAAGGGGTGGGGTACAAGTACGGGGCAGTCCTCTTCGCGTCCCTGTCCCCGGCCACTTGTCTTGCAGAGAAAAGACTTGGAGAGGGATTCTCACCTCCCAGCGTCGGGCTTCTCTGAAACTTGCCACAACTGTTTGTCTTAGTTGGCCGGCAGGAGAAAGGATGGGAGCGAAGATGGGGAAAGACGGAGGGTCCCGCTGGAAGGAGCAGGGTGCTGGAGGCTTCTGGTTGCTGATGTGAATGGGTGCCCGTCAACTCTTGTAGTGCAGGCCCCTGTGGGGAAAGCCAGGCTCTGTGTCCCCTCCTGATTTCTGGTCACTTCCATGCACCCGGCCAAGGGCTTGGGCTCCTTCCTGAGCGCTCGGAGTCTCAGCTTTGCCATGTCCTTGCTGTGTGACCTGGGGTAAGTTCCCTGTCCCCTCTGGTCTGCAGTCAGTAAGCTGGCGTGAGACGCCCCTCCTCCCACCTCCCACCTGTGTTCCGGCCCAGGCTGCAGGGAGAGGCAAGGACCTAGGGAGGGAATGGACGTAGAGCCCTGTTTTGTGGTGGGAGCAGACTCCCAAATGGCCACCCACTGAGTCTAGCCCTCTCGGGGCCTGGCTGTTCACTCCCTGGCTGGAGGTAACCCCAGCTCTTGTTCTGTCCTTCTTCCCCCCTGCAATGTCCTTAGGCTCCCAGCAGATGGCCGGTGGAGCTCTGCGGGCCTCTGCCTGCCAGCCCAGGGGCCCTGCGTCCCCCGGCTCTGGGCCCTGGCCCCATCACCTACGAGCCCTGTGACTCCGCACAAGCCTCCTGCTCTCGCTGAGCCTTGAAGGTCTCATCTGCAAACTGAGGTTGGTCGGACGGGCGGGGGACCCATGAAGCAGTGGCTGGAATTGCCTCCCCGCGAGAGCTTCCCGCCTCCTCATCACACCCCTAACTCTGGGCTCTGAGCCCCCACCATCCGGTAGCATCTCCTACGAGCTGTCAACATCCAGTGGGCCCTGCGGGCCTCTCCTGCCTCTTTCTGACTCCGAGGTCTTGAATGCAGCCTGGGTACCGGTGCTTTTGAAAAGCCCCCCAGGTGACTCTTGGGTCCCCCCCACCCCGGGCTGAGAACCACCGTGGGCTGCTGGGCCAGCCCCAGTGCCCCCCGTTCTGGCTGTGTCCACCTGTCCATCTTCACGACGCCCACCTGCTAGCGGCGTGTGGGGCAGCTGGGCTGCTGGAAGGCGCCCTCCCGGGCCTCTGTCTGGACACCCCCTCCTGGCCCTCCTGCTATAACCCATCTCTTCCTCTGAGTCTTCCCTGAAGGGTTAGCGCCCTTGTGTGCTCCCCACTTCCGCTGGCTCCCATCCCTGCAGGTCATAAGGATGTCGGTCTCCTGTCTGTGGGCCCCCCGCCCCCGCCCCTGCCGCCCCCAGCATTCCGCCCACCCTGCCCCTCTTCAGGGCCTCCTCTTCCCTAACCCCCTGCGGCTCTTGGCTTTGTGCGTGCAGCCCCAAAATAATTTGATTTAAAAAACGAGCAAAGGGGGGGCGCCTGGGTGGCTCCGTGGGTTACTCTGCCTTCGGCTCAGGTCATGATCTCAGGGTCCTGGGATCGAGCCCCGCATCGCATCCGGCTCTCTGCTCAGCGGGGAGCCTGCTTCCTCCTCTCTCTCTGCCTGCCTCTCTGCCTGCTTGTGATCTCTCTCTCTGTCAAATAAATAAATCTTAAAAAAAAAAGTGAGCAAAGGACCTTTCCCCCAAGAGGACACAAACGGCAACAGGTCTGTGAACGGAGGCTCAATATCACTCGCATCAGGTGAGACGCAGATCAAAACCAGAGTAGACATCACTTCGCACCTGTTCGACCGGCTCCAACAGGAAGAAGAAAGACACGTGTTGGTGACGCTGTGGACAGAATGGAACGGGTATTAAAATACGGATGCCAGGCCCCCTCCCCAGTTGCTGATTCAGGGGGGAGACGGGATGGGCTGAAAGCGTGCAACTCAAACAGCTCCCCAGCCATTAACGGCCACACTTTGAAACCTCCTGCTTCGGTGCAGAGTTGCTCAACCTGGGCACCGTGGAGACTTGAGGCCGGGTGATTCTTTGTGGTTGCAGGGGACGGGAGGCCATGCTGGGCACTGTAGAAGCGGCATCACTGGCCTCTATCCACCAGATGTCTCCAGATGTTGCCCCTCGCCCCTGGGGGACACAGTCACCCTGAGTGAGGACCACTGCTCTAGACTCCGCCCTGGGGGTGGGGAGGCCGGTGGGAGGGGGGGTTCTGCGGGGTCTTGGCACGTCCACTTGCCCCTACTTTGCTCCCTGTTTTTATAACTGAGGCCTTCCTGGAACGCAGCCCAGCCCATTCATCGGCCTGTTGCGCACGGGCGCTGCTTTCTTGCTCTAATAGCGAAGTTGAGTAGTTGTGACGTAGGCCGTCTGGTTTTGCAAGGTCTGAGACATTTACTAGCTGGCCCTTGACAGGAAACGTTGGCCAACCCCTGAGCAGCCTTTGCGGGGGTCTGGTCGATTGGGTTGAAGTGGAAGGACCCAGGCCTGGCCCTTCCCCTCGGTCTGTGCTCCCAGATGTTAAAGGGGGGGGGGTTGGTATGGGGGCTTCTGGGCACCGACCGCCTGCCCTCCGGGGCCTGCCCTCCAGGGCAGCTGGGGAAGGGAGTGCCTGCCCAGAGATCCCGCTCCCAGGCAAGCTGAGGGTTGGGCTGGGGATTTTCCACCACTGCCTGATGCATGACCAGAGACCTGGCTTCTGGTTATCTCCCGGGTAAACAAGATCTCCGCACGCAGCCCCGAGGGAAGGAACCAAGACGGCAGATTCTGGGGGCAACGGCCACATGGGGCCATGTGCCTGCAGCCTAAGAGGGACCGTGGGGCCACTTGGCAGGAACAGAGATCTCTCATTCATTCATTCTCGTGATGTTTGTGGAACCCGCTGAGGGCCAGGCACCATGCGAAGGACACGGTGTGGGTACTGGGCTTGCCCTCTCGAGTCTGCCAGCTTCTGGGGAGAGCCGGGTTGCAGACGGTGTTCTGGGCTGTTCTGGTTGATTGGTCTGTGGGTGGGTGGTTCAGCACCATTAGGCATTCCCCCCCTGTTCTTCCCTGCTACCCTAGCACCGAGCCCCGCCCCAGGGTCTCGGCGGGAGAGGTGGAGGAGGGAGTGGCATCCCAGCACCAGTGGAGGCGAGGGGCCTCCGGGAGGAGTTGTTCCTTCATCTGTCCAGCGCGTCACCGTTGACACCACCTTTAACACTGTAGCACATTGATCCCGCAGACAGGGGGAGCTCAGCAGGATGTGTGCTCTTTATCAGTCAGAGCTCTTTGGCGGTAAGCGACAGAAAACAGCTTTGGCTAACTGAACCGGAAAGGACAGGTACAGGGAAGCTCACCGATTTAGCAGAAAACCGAAGGACTAGCCCTCTGGAAGGCCTGCGACTCCGTCCAGGGCGACCCTCCCGAAGGGACGGATGGTCCTGCGTGCCTCTGCCCGTGGCTCCAGCCCCAGGGATGGCGTCTGATGGCTTAGCTTAGGGCAGGTGGCCCACGTCTCAGGCTAACCCCCGCGAAGTTCACAGGCCTCCCTGATCACAGTGTTCCGCCGTCGGCTCATTTTCTGCACCGGTTCTGCTTCTGAGAACAGCCAAATCCGCAGCTCCCCGCTGCTCCGCAGCTCAGCCTCCTCCTCGTCACCCACACTGGCAACGGGCCACCTGTCTTCTTCTGGGCCAGGCCTCCAACCGGCGCCAACTTTACTGATTTGGCCTGGAACCCTCCTCTCCATTCAGGTGAGGACCGCTGAGGTTCAGGCCCTCAGCATCTTTCCTTTACCTGGGCTGCAAGCTTCTCCCGACGCGTCTGTCCTCCACTCTCGTCCGCATCCAACCAGCAGCAGGGGGGCCTTCGCTGATACTGCATATCTGATCATACCATTCTTCTCCTAAAAAATCTTCAAACCTGGGGCGCCTGGGTGGCTTAGATGGTTAAGCGTCTGCCTTTGGCTCAGGTCATGATCTCAGGTCCTGGGATCGAGCCCCGCATCGAGCTCCCTGCTCAGCGGGAAGCCTGCTTCCCCCTCTCTCTCTGCTTACCTCTCTGCCCACTTGTGATCTCTCTCTGTGCCTTCCAAACTTCTGTGACCTTGACCTGCAGTAAGAAATGGATTTTATGTTGCAACTGATTTTACAGTGCACTTATCTCTATAAGCGAAGCAAAGTTTCCAAAAACTGATACCTAACTGAGTTTCTATTTGAGACCACATTTTAAAACTTCTGGCCAGGACCTACTAAACTGATTTCACAATCCACAGTTGAGCCACGATCCGTTTGAAAACATGGGCTGAAAGATCAAGCGGGACCCCCTTGGAATTCGTGGAAGGCTGCTTGGTGAGCCAGACCTCTTTCTGTTTCCCCTGCTCTGGATTCCTGTGGCTCTGTGTTTCTTTGAGTTCCTTCGTGCATCGCACGCCGCGCCTAACTCCGGTGCTTTGGGATGTATCCCATGCTGTCTGCCTGAATTGTCCTTCGTCCCCTGCCCACCTCATTCTTCAAGACTCAGCTTATCTCTGTGGGTTAGATCTGAGCCTCCTCTGTGCCCTCGGAGCACCCTGGGCATGGTACTGGCACTTGTTTAGGTGTCTACACCATGTGAGGACCACTTGCCTCAATATCCTGTCTCTTTCCACACTTCATCATCGGCCCAAAGAGTCAGAGGCTTTAAAGACGGCGTGGCATGGGGCGCCTGGGTGGCTCAGCGGTTAAGCATCTGACTCATGGTTTCGGCCCAGGTCATGACCTCGGGGTCATGAGACTGAGCCCCACGTCAGGCTCACACTCATCATGGAGTCCACTTAAGATTCTCGCTCTCTCTCAATAAATAATAAAAAAAATAAAATATTTTTTAAAAAGGGCGCGGCAAATCTGCATTTTTACTTAACTACCCCCGTTGGTTTAAGTGCGTTAACATAAATGTTTGACCCAGGCTGGTCTGGAGGCTGTCAGTTCCTCCAGGCTATAGGTGATGCCGTGCATTCATGCACACCCTGGGGGATGGCTGCCCAGAATCTCACTCCCTTGTGCTTGGGGAAGTCCCGCCATATTGTCCTGGAGACAAAGCCCGCTTCTGCACAGAAGATGAAAGGTCTAGATGCTGTCCCCTGGCAGCAGGGACATGGGCATGTGGCTTTGTCTCAACCAAGCGTTCCCTCCCACGTGGGACCTTGAATCAGGACCTGGTGACCCAGAGAAGCAGGGATGGGGAGAATGCATTTGGGTGACGACACCTGCAGGATCCAGTTCCCAGAGGCAACCTTGTGGCAGAGTGAGCTGGGGACCCAGGACTTGGGGGGTGGGGGATGGAGCAGAAGCCGCATGATTGGCTCTTTGGCATGATTTTGGTTGGGCCTCCCTTCTACCTGCCCATTTCCAGAGCCTGACTCCCTAGTGTTTGTGACCATTCTGGCACCCACTTGACGTCCTCCCAATGAATTGCTTTTCTCCTTACATCAATCAGAGTTGACTTCTTCTCCCACTTGCACGTACGCACCCTCACAGACACTCTGGCCCCTTGCAAGCAGTAAGTGTTTGCTGGCGCAGTGGATCAACCACTCTGAGCTCAAAGCTGCTGGCCCATGCTTGGTCCTTACCCTGAGCACCCAGCAGCCACCTCCTGACCTTGGCCATCTCTCCAGCCAATGCAGCCTGAGGCCGATAGAGACACGGTTGTGTTTCTTCCTTCAGGACACAGAGTTCATGCTAGCTGTCCTCAGGGATGGCTGTGGTTAGGGGTGCGACAAGCAGGCAGGCTGGTGGAGACGGGGAGGGTGCTGCTCTGACTGGCACACAGTATTGGATTCAGGCTTGCATTGTCCCCATGCAAAGCACAGAAAAGCAGCAACTAGAATGTTCTCTGGCTTTAACTTGCTAATGAAGTATATGTGACTGTCCTCTTGGGGCTGGGACTCTTGTGGAGAAAATGCATTTTCTCTTCATTGATGATCATCTTCCCACTTCTAAAGACCCCAACCAACCAGCTGAAGTCAGTGAATAAAACGGGTCCGTCGAAAAGAGAAAGCCAATGGGCCAGGGAGCCTAGAAGGCCCTGCACAACGTCCTGTGGTAACTGCGGGGGGTGGTGGAATGATAACAGCGGGAATAACATGAACTCTGCTGGTCAGAGTCTGGCAGGAAACGGAAAGCGCCCTCAAATGGAGCGACTAAAGAAAACTCAGTAAAACTCATCTTTACCGAGATGCGAGCCACAGTAAGAGAAACCAGTTAGAACCAGCATCGGTGAAGCAACAGGACCCACAACAGGCGGGAGTGAATCCCTACGTCCTCTAGGCCTGAGGGGAACTAGAACTAGAGACTGGAAAGGGTAGCTTCAGTTGAGCTGCCTGGCAAATCATGGCCTTCAGCGGGGCCTTCAGTGGGGGCGTTGGAGGGAGGACGCACAACATGGCGGCCAGGCCGGGAGGGAATAACCCCTCTCCCCTCCTGCCCTCCACTTCCAGTCAGTACTTCTCAGTGACTGAACCCAACTCGAAGCCAGAGGGCGAGTCAGGAGGTCATGGATGTGTCCCTCGGGGTCAAGCTTTGGAGGACTGAATGGGGTGGGGAAGAGTGGACAGTGGATCGGGAAGGACAGAGAGAGTGTGTCCAGCATAGTTGTCTACGTCACACTTCCTATCAGCTCTTAGGAAGTGTACATAGCATATGCTGCATGTAACACGTATAGCAACTCATGTAACCCTCAGAAGAAGATGGGCTTCTGGCATCACACCATTTTCCAGATAAGTACCGTGAGGTTAAATACCTCATCCAATGTCAGCATTGAGAATAGCTGCAATTCAAACCCAGACAATATGAATCCAGACTCTGCATTCTTAACCACATGCTAAGCCATCCAATAAGGTAGCCACTATCTACACGTGCTATTTAAATGTAAATTAGTTGATCCTAAACAGCATTCAAATCCAGTAAGTCCCCCTGAGCCACATTTCAGATGGCTCCCCACCTACATGTGGTTAGCGGCTACCATACTGTGCAGCACAGGGAGAGAACGTGTCCATCCTTCCAGAGAGTTCTACTGCACAGCTGCGCAGTAGACCTGGACACTGTGATCTGCACCGTTTCGACCCCCAATCCCTGGCGAAACACATGCACAGGCACTCCCATCGGTAGCTGTGGTGTTCCTGGGCTGAAAAGGGCAGGGGTCAGTCTGATTTGAAGATTTCAGTGCCAGATAATGTGTGCCTCAAGCCTGACTCAAAAGAGAGAAATCTGAGATGGTTTTATATAAGCCATGCCCTTTCTACAATCCCTCTGTGGTCCTGCCCTCTCCTGTCAGAATGGCAAGGATATCCCATAATAAGCGGCAGCATTTAGATCAAAAGAGACAGGAGAAATGGCTGGCACATCAGCCCTCTCCTCTCCACCCCATTTCAGAGATACTTGTCCTCAGGGCTCATGAGATGCTGGCATCCAGTGATGAACAACATCCTTCCATCTGCTCCCAGGAGACAGTTTTGAGTTGGATTTAATGATCCCCAAATCTTGACACCGATACATCATCTCTGAAATGTCCAGCATTAGTAGATGAGGTAAATGCTGAAGATGATAGAAATCCTACCTACCAGAGAGGCTAAAGATGAAGTCTAGCTCTGTCTAGACTGTCAGAACATCATAAAAGGGAATGTGAGTCAGTATCAGATGACCCTCCCTTCACATGAAGAGATGCAGAGTCTTAGTAATCTATGGAAGCACTTTCTGGAAGAGGAAGCCAGAAGTTTTAACCCCACACCACCTGTGATACTACCTCCCAGTGAGCACAAGTGCTAGCCTCTTATATACATCCTCTCGCACACAAGCCATCACGCACTGACACGTGTATGATCAGAGCATGCACGATCTCCTTTGTCCAGGGCATCTGCAAACATTTTTGCATCTCACTGAATAATAATAGTAGCTGTCCTTCATTGTCGATTACTATGTGCCGAGCTCTGGGCACGTTCCCTGTGTTACCTCACTTCTCACCGCAGTAATGGTAAGAGGAGGCGTTGTTTTTCTTGTTCTACAGGCAATGAAACCAAGGCACAGAGGGATCGAGTATCTTGCCTAAGGTCACATGACTAGATTCGTAACAGAACTAGGTCTATAACTAAATCTGTTGGACCTCCAAACCCATGCCTGTTCTGCCATGGTATTATTCTACACACGAATATTCTGCACATTGTTTTAACTCTAGCAGGCATTCTCTCTCTCTCTCTCTCTCTCTCTCTCTCTCTCTCTCTCTCTTAGCTCTAGCATGCATTTTTTTTTAAGAGAGAGGGATCACAAGTGGGAGGGGCAGAGGGAGAGAGAAATCTTAATCTCAGCATGGAGCCCAACATGGGGCTCGATCCCAGACAAAGTTCAAGCCATTGGTTGGAAAAGTTCCAACCATAGGATCCCAGGACCCTAAGATCACAACCTGAGCCAAAACCAAGAGTTGGATGCTCAACAGACTGAGCCATCCAGGCACCCCAACTAGCATGCATTCTTTAAGGGATTTTCCCCACCAGCCTAATACATAAAACAGATAGAAGTGGAACTGGACTGGTTGAAATGGGGGTGGAAGCTCTTAGTCTTACCTGCTATTGTTCCCTGGTTTTCTCCCTTCCTACAATTCCCCACCAACCCCTACCACAGGCAAACACTGAATCAGCTCCGGGAGCGCTGTGGACTTGGGAAGGGCCAGTTTGGAAAATACTGCCCACACGTCCTTTTAACGGACTGCTCCGTATTCACCTTTATGCATATGGTACCATTAATGCAGCCAACTGCCTCCTGCTCTGATAAGCAATTTTGATACATTTTGTACACATTCATGCTTTTTTTCCTGGATAAAATTTCTGGAAGTGAAATGTTTGGGCCAAAAGTGTGCCGTTTTAACACCAGATTCTCCTTCAGAAGGATAATAGTACACAAATCCCCATCCGCAGAAGAAGGTTCCGTATGTTCTTCCCACAAATGAGGATATAACTATTTAAAACCAATTTCTGTCAATGCAAAGGTACATTGCAGTTGTTTTATTGCACTTTTTTTTTTGATACTGACAACAGACATTTTAAAGTTTGTCAACTACTTACCTTTCTTGTTTTATGCATCTCCTTTGCAGTTCACATACTTTGTTTTATATTTGTCCTTGCCTGGGGCAGTAGTTGTTCATTATCTATTATAAGCTTTATTTATAATGTAGGGTCGTTAATCCCTCATGTATCATAATGAATGTAGACTGTCACATATTCGGATCTGTTATATGTGTCATGTAGAATATGTAACATTGAATTTTATCTTTGATTCATGGTAGTTTTAATTTACAGACTCTTAAATTTTGACCATGGACTCCCATTCTCCTATCTTTTAATTCTTTGATTCTTTTTAAACCTCAATCCTTTAATCCATCTGAACTTGAATTGCGAACCAAGAGCTAACAGTGAACTAACTTCCCTGTATAACTTCCTTGTATTTAATTTTCTTGTCTTATTACAATGGCTTGAACTTACCAGAATGGTGTTAAGATTTAGCCTGGTGGTTCTCAACCCTGGGTGACTTTTGCCCCCTGCCCCACCCCCCGGCACATTTGGCAATCTGTGGAGACATTTTTGGTTGTCGTAACCTGTGGTGGGCAGAGAGATGTGTGTGCTATTGGCATCTAAGAGCTAAAGATGCTGGTAGCTGCTACACCCCCTACAACGTACAGGACGTTTCCCCACAGCAAAGGACCTTCTGGCTCCGGTTGAGAAGCTTTCCGTTAACTAAGAGTAGAATTAACAAGTCCCTCTCCTTGCACTTTGCCAGTTGCACACCAGAGCTTCACTCATTAAGAACATCTTGCTTTAACATCTCTGTGGTGACCCTTCTAGAATGCCTCTCCTACGGACAGAGTGATGCAGGCTGTGTGTAAAGAACAAAGATACCTGCGTTAACATTGAATAAAGAGAGGAAAGCAATGCAGACACAAACAACACAATGGACAATGTCTAGTGTTTCCCGTCTTAAGGCATCTGTGTTCCACTGACACAGAGGTGTAAGAACCTCTTGGGCTACCCTCCTGTTGATTCTCTCCTGGGACTTAAGACCACCATCAGTTCAAGCATCACAAGACGTGTTCTTCGAGAACATGAACGTTGGAATCATGAAGACTTGGGACCAGATTGAGGCCCAGTCACTCACTGGCTGTGGGTGTGAGACCCTGCACAGGGTCTGGAGCCTACTCCCTCGTAATAGACCCTGACCTTGGGTGTCATGAAGTGAGTGCCTAGCCCAGGATCTGGAGCGTGGTAAGTGCCTATTGCATATCCCCATGGAGTCCTGGGCACGTGCAATTCCGCTCAGATGTGACGAGCAGCCTTTGCTCCCGAACAGCCCCCAAGAGCCTGAAACCCAGGAGAGGAGACCAGCCACGAGCCCCTGGCCAGTATTTGATGCTGGTTACTGAGATAGATCATTTTATTCTCACCATTGTACAGATGAGGAAGCTGAGGCACAGAGAGGTTAGTACCTTGCCCACGGTCCCTCAGCTAGTAAGTGGTAGAAGCTGAGTTAGAGCCCTGCACTTAGCTGCTTAGTCCTGCTGCCTTCCCACTCTTCCAGCTTCCGTGCCCCGCCCCCCAGCAGCTCAACTGAGGGACCCTGGCAATCCTTGCTCGGAGCACCTGCTGGGGCCCCCACCAGTTGACGGAAAGAGCTCTTGGCTCCAGTGCGGTCCCTAGAGGGCCTGACACTTCCCAGCATCCCGGAACTGTCCCCGAGGAGTCCTGATGGCGGCTTCGTGGTCTTGGGAAATGTACTTAACCTCCCCGTGCCTCAGCTGGCATCTGGGAGGAGATTCAATTGCATGGTAATGAGCCTGAATCCTGCAGGGCCTGCCTCTTAATCACCAGCTGGAAAATGCAACCATGTAAGAAGCAGCCAGGCCACCCAGCCACGACCTCATTAACCTAATCCTGTTAGACTCCTCCGCTCCCCTTAGCTCAGCTGCAGCGCTGCTGGGAAGGTGACCTTCCGGAGCAGAGGGCTCTGGGCCCAGGGATGCTGCATCTGCGTGAACTGCGCCGTGGGTATGATACCCAGGGGGCCTGGCTGTCGCGGGGGTGGTGCAGAATCCTCAGGGCTGTGTCTGGAGAGGGCCGGGGAGACAGCTGTGTGCCGGCCATGTAGTTCTGCGTCCCTCTCTGTGGGAGCCCCACGCCCAGCACCGCCCTCAGCAGCATGCCGGGCTGGGCCCCTTCAGGGCTCTGGAGTGAGGCACTGCACCTGCAGGACCTCATTTAATCCCCGGAGAGCAGCTCTATACCTTCCACATTTTACAGGCTAGGAGGTTGAGGCTCAGAGTAGTCAGGTAGCTTTCCCAAAGACACACAGCAGCAGACCTGGCTTTGATCCAGCTTGGGCCAACCCCAAATTCCACACCTTTGGAACAGTTACAGAGATGTTGGGGTACATCTAGAATAGGTTCCTGTAACGTGTCCGTGCTTGCGGGTTAGAATTGCAGCATGTGTCAGGGGGTTACTGCAGACTGGAAACCCTCATCTCTCTGGGACAGAAGAATCCTCCCGGCACTGAGTGCTTCGTGGGCGTCTGGAAAGAGTGGGGTGTCAAGCTATTGGTATCCTGGGGACCTGGCTTTGTGGGACAGCTTGAACGGAGCTGGCTCCATCACATCGCCTCTTCCTGTGTGTCAGAGTGGGCCACAGTACTCTTTCCAGGTCCACAGATGCTTCTAGAGCCTTGCCACTCCCGCCAGGGAGGAGCCGGAGTCTCAAGGACTAGACTGGAGGCCAGATGCAACGTGGCCTCCAACACCGGTTCTGAAAGACAACAGAGCTGCCCCCCCTGGCTCTTTCTCTGTTGCGCTGCCGTGGTGTGAGGAAGCCCAGGCCCCGGGGACAGGCCTCGCGTCCGGGCTCTGCTGGACGGCTCCCACGCAGGTCCCAGCCCTCTGCCTCCAGGCCGCCCCAGCAGACACACAGGGGGGCGCGTACAAGCCATCTCTGTTGAGCCCTGCCCAGTGTTGCAGATTGGGGAGCGAAACCAACGACATGATAGTTTTTAAGCCACTGCCTTTTGGCTACGTGGCCATGGTAACCGGACCCTTCTGGGCTCACCGCTTTCCAGGACAGCCTGTCCTACCCACATGCAGGGCTGCGCATCGAGGTCCCGCGTGGGTGGCCCAGCGCGCCAGGCCTGGGCCTAGCGCCGGGCTGCGTCAGCCCCAGGGGGTGCACCTGCGTGAATGGTCTTTTCCCCCGGGGTGGGGGGCCCTTCTCTTCCCGCCCCCCCCCCGCCCAAAGGCACTGAATGGGCTAGCTGCCTCCCTGCCCCCAGATCGTAAGTTCTTGGAACATTTTTCTTCCTATCAAATAAAACCTGCATGTTTGCATTTCTGCCCATTTGTCCTAATTCTATTATCTTGGTCGCTGGAGGACTCATCTCGTTTCAGTCCAGTGTTTGGCTGGTGGAAGACATCCCCCTCCCGTCCACTTGTCTGCCTGAACCTCATAGTTCTTATGGCCTTTCTTCCCAGACCGGAAGTTCTTAGACTCTTCACTCCCCCGGCTGTCTTTATCCTCCGGGAGGTCTCGGCGGCAAGGTCAGGTAGGGTCTGGCCTGCAGGGGGCGTGCGCTGGGCAGGCTCCGCGGCACTGTGTCCCCAGCTCTCTTGAAAGGTCAGGTTAATTGGGGGTGGACCACGGGCTCCAGGCCTGTGGGCAGGGACTCCTCGCTGCCCAGGGGCCACAGACCCCCTGCTGGACCCCCGGAAGGCCAGGCCTGCGTTTGCCTACAGGCCATGACTCTGCATCCATTCCAAACATTGTCTTCACTGCCCGAGGCCCTGCCCCCTGAAGCGGCTACTCTCCACCCCATGCTCCCCTGGCCACCGACAGTCTGCTTTCTGTCTCCGTGGAGCTGCCTTTTCTGAATACTTCCTATCAATGCGATGATAAATATGGGACCCTTTGTGCCTGGCTTCTGTCACTTGCACGTGTGTTCCGAGGCTCACCCACGTGGTAGCATCTCACTCTACCCCCGGTTCAGTCCCACATGCTGGCCCCAGTGAGCGGGCGGTCCCGCCTGTCTCCCTTCTGCCCGGGATGACCTTAGAACGGTTTGGATCCTGGACACACCGTGGGCCAGCAAATGTGGGACACGGTCCAAATCCATCCTTCCATTCATGGTGAGAAAGGTGTATGCGGAATGATTTTCTCTTCTTGGATTCTCCCTTGCTTCTTCTTCCTCTTCCCTCTGGACTCATCTCTTCACTGTTTCTTGAACTCCTGGGTCCTGTAGCCACCACAGGACCTTTGCATGTACTCCTCTCATCTTCTCCCAGATACTTCCATGGTGCCTCTCTCGTGCCCCTTCGTGCCTTTACTCAGACGTTGCCTTCTCTCCCACTTATCTTAAATTCCCACACTTTATCCTGTCCTTTTTTGGCTTTACTCCTTAGTGTTAACTGCTAAGTAGGATCTATGTGTATTGTTTTTTATCTTTTTTTTTCCTGTCTGTCCATCCATCCGAGAATGGAACCTTCTGGAAGGCAGGGATTTTGTGTGTTTGGTTCACTGCTATATATCCAGAGCATGGCCCATAGCAAGTGCTTCTTAAATATCAGTTGAATGAGTGAATGAATGCTCTGTGTCACACCCAGAGGACCTGAAGCCTTGTTGGGGGTGCTGTCTCCCAGCCCTGAGTGTAAAGTGGAGACTGGACCAGAACACGCAGCTGTCCCTGCTAACCCCAGCATCTCTGGCTTCCACACAGGGGCGGCCCGACGGTGGGGACAGGGGATGACGGGTGTCCTACTTCAACCCAGTCTTCGCCTGGTACAGAACATGCTGCATGACATACCCAAGCGAAACCTAAAGTTCAGGCCATCAAGTTGCCCCGGATTTCTGTGTAGGCAGCTCCGGGGGCAGCTGGTTGGTGTGGACCCGCTGATCCGAGACCTCTCCGGATGTTGGGGTCCTCGGATCAGAGAAAGAGGGGGAATGGGCTGGGGCCCGGGAGATTTTCCTGAGTTCCAGTATTGACATGAGTGAGGAACAGCATTCAGTAGGGGCAAAAGGGGTCCTATCATCCTGGAGTGGCAGGAACCTAGTAACCCCCCGTGTAGGTCTGGGTATGAATGATTTAGAAAAGAGGGCCAGGCCTGACCCAGCAAAGCATAATGATTTCTTTACATAACATCAAGCTGTCCCATGAGTGTGTCCAGATATGTCCGTGTGTGTTGAGGTGATGGGCATCGGAAGGGCAGAGCTGGATTCGGCCTCTGCGACACTCTGGTCCCTGCTGTGTCTGGCGTTTTAGTGACTCCAGCTGCAGCCTGGCCTGCGTGTCTGTCCTTCCTCTCCTGCCGGGCGTACGCATCGAGAGGGGGCCGCACCGAACTTGGAGGCACGAGGGCTCGGTGCGGGCTTCGACGTGCAATCATCTTTGACCTTGAGCAGGTTACTTTTTCTTCCTGGTTCTTCATTTCCCTTCTTAATAAGCTGGGAATCGCTGCGCTTTCCTGCCTACCTGCTGCCCATGGTTTGAGGTGATTTATGAGAAAAGAGTTCTGTGTATTCTGGAAGGAAGGCCACACAAATGCAAGGAAATATTACCAGCATTATTTGTGTCAGCTCATTGTAGTCGAAAAAGGAGGCCAGAGGCGGGTGTGTAATTACAGCAAGGTCGTAGTGAAAGAAAAGCTGCAGGGGCCTGTAGTTTTTGTTCAATTCTATGAGTTACGCTTTGCAAAAGTAGCCAAATCCAGCTGAGGCCTGTGCTTGTAATTCCAGAAGCTGCCACTGGGTGGCGCCTGATCCGTGGCCTGGGCGGCGAGGTCTGCTTAGAGAACCTATTTTGGCCCTTTCGACTAAAATACAATTATTTACTGACCTAAGCACGTATCTGTCAAGACTAGAGTTTCAGGGCCCTTCTTACACGGCCTTTGCCCGATCAGGTGGTGGTTTTCATTCTGCCCAGAGACCGGGTCTTAGCGAGAGTAACCCCAACCCTCCATCTGGGCCTGAAGTTGGCTCCGCCCACTCCCATCTCACAGCTACTTTGGAAAGCTTTGCTGGCTGGCAGTGAACCAGGGAGAGACCTTGGCTGGGGCGCAGGCTTAATGAGCTCCTCAGCCGTTCTTCTGTCAATCCGGCCTTCTCTGCTCCTCCGCCAACCTTGCATTGAAGGCGGGGGTGGGTGGGGTGGGGAAAATCTGATTTTCTTCCTCCCAGGGGCCCATTCTTTGCAAGTCACTTTAGCTTTCTTTCCTCCCTGTGATCGGGAGATGTCAGGGCGGGTAGTTGTAGGAGCTGACTGACATTTTTTTTTTCTTCCTGCAATTAAGAACTAGAGACTTTGGAACGGAAGTTAAATCATTCATTCCCGCTGGCTTTGAAACTGAACCCTGGGTACGAATTACTTTGCATGAAATCACGCAGTACTTTCATACAGCCGGCCCAGCAACGTTCATCAGGTTGGCTGGTTGTTGGAAATACACAGTTGTGGCTGTTACGGCTCAATTCGTACGAGCACACAAAATACTTGGAACACCACACAAGAGACAATTCACAGTCATTGCTCCTGGGGAGGGGACTCATGTTTGAGCTGGTCCATGTTCTGATATAAAATCTTCTGGGGCAGAGGAGCCTCGGGGATTCTTTAGCTGATTCAGTACAGCCTTAATTCACTCGGTCGGACCCCAAAGAACCAATGCAGAGCGAGGGGATGCCCCCAACCCCATCTTGCTAACAGTCCGAGTCCCCAGCCGTCCTTTCCTTAGGCTTACGAAGCTCGGGGAGCAGAGAGTGGGGTTTCAAGGTGAGGTGCTCAGCTAGGGACCAGGGAAAGAGGTCACTGGGAAAATCGCCCAGTGCTGTCAAAGCCAAGTCTTTGCTGGCCCCAACGGGAGGATTAGCTTGAGTGGTGACTGAGTGGAGGCTGGGGGAGGTGCCTGGTCCCAGTGGAGGCTGGGAGCCTCTGCTGCTCCTGGTCTCTAGAACCACGTGCTTCTGTGGTCTTCTGTCACTCTCCCCACCCCCACCTCCTCCAAGTGCATGCCCTCCCCTTTGGTGGGCACCTTCCCCAGGATCGTGACCCAGCCCCCTGCCAATTCCCTCTTACAACACCTTCCTCTCTTCCCTTCTTTCTAGAACCTCCTTTTAAATCCCTGGGAAACCTTTCCTTTCCCCTGAGGCAAGAACTTCCTTCTCTCTCCTTCTGGGTCTTGCACTGTAGACCATGGTGGCCCATTAGACCCGATCCTCAGTCAACCAAAGCCCACATTTTCCTTCTTCTAGGGCAGGCCGGTGTAGACCTCCCAACCTTCTCAGTAGGCAAAGATAAGTAGCAAAAGCAAAAACAGTTGAAGTTTCATTGATAGCTCTTCACCTTTAAATAAAAGCACATTTATTTGAATAAAACAGAAGTGGGTTTTTGTTTTTTTTTAAAGGTAGGATCCACCCCCAGCGGGGAGCCCAACACAGGGCTTGAACTCAGGACCCTGAGATCAAGACCTGAGATGAGATCAAGAATCGGGTGCTTACCCAACTGAGCACTCAGGTGCCCCTAAATAGAACAGAGGTTTTAAATGAAGATACACTAGCTTTGCCTTCTATTCCAGCCCCAGCGAGCAGATTTCGGGAGCAAGTGAGAGGGTCATTAGGATTTTGCACACACTGTTCCCTCTGCCTGGAGCACACTCCCCTTCACTTGTCCCTTCACTCCTCTGACCCCTGTGTTCTTACAGGGCTCCCCCTCTTCATCCTGCAAAAGCATAGTTCTCTGGCCATGTTATTTGCTAGCTCCTGTCTGGCTTTCATTCTGCGCGAATGAGGTGTGGTAAGCTGTTGCAGTAATGGCCCGCACTTTAGCCACACCTCCCTGGCTCCACCCCATCCCACGCAGCTCAGCTGTGTGACATGCTGTGACCAAGGGGACAATAGCAGATGAGATACAAGCAGAGACTCAAAGGAAAATCCCTTGCACTTTGGTGTTTGCCCTCACTTGCTGCTCTTGGAATCCAGCAACACTATAAAAAGCTTGGGCTAGCCTGTTCGATGATGGGAAACACAGGCCCCAGTTGTCCCTCTTGCCCTGGTCAGCAGCTGGCTCGTCACCTGTAAACATGCAAACAAGACCATTTTAGATCACTCGGGGGCCAGGTGTTCTGCCAGCTAACTACAGGTGCATGAGCAAGCACAGTAGGGATTCCTCATGCCGTACCAGACCAGAGGAACTTCCTAGCCAACACACAGAATCAGGAGCTAACTAAATGGCTCTTGTTTTAAGCCACTCACCTTGGGGTTTTGTTACATAGCTGAGGCTAACTGATGCATGAGGGAATCAATAGAAAGAACAGGGGGGGCACCTGGGTGGCTCAGTGGGTTAACCGTCTGCCTTGGGCTCAGGCCATGATCCCAGCGTCCTGGGATCGGGCCCCGCATTGGGCTCCCTCCTCAGTGGGGAGTCTGCTTCTCCCTCTGCCTCTGCCTGCTGCTCCGCCTGCTTATGCTCTCTCTCTCTTTCTGTCAAATAAATAACAACATCTTAAAGCAAGCAAGCAAGCAAGAAAGAAAGAAAGAAAGAAAGAAAGAAAGACAGTTGGTTCACAAAAGATACGTGAAATTGGAATTTATGCAATCGGTGGGAAAAAGAATGCTAGCATCGAAGTGTAAATCTGATTAATATCCAACAGGGCAATAAGAAGTAACCTTTGGTGTTACCTTCTCTCAAAGGCTCAGAGGATGATAATGTTTAGGAGATGAAAGAGAAAGTCTACCTTCAAATGGTGTCAGGGAGTTAGACTTCCACAGGGCAGGATTGCCCAATACAAAACACAATGACCATTTACCGAAAAAACTGCAAAATCACCAAGGTTATCAAGTTTACATTAGGTTTTCCATGGTCAAAAACATCAACTTTCTCAGGCCATTGTCATAATTCCAAAGGTCATGGCGTATCTTCAGATAGCAGCGTGGCAAAAATCAAGGATAAATGGATTTTGTTGAGGAGTTAAAGTTTATGGGAACTAGCCAAGGTTTTATGATGTAGGGGCCCAGGGCCAGGCGCAGTGATCCTATTAGTTCTGCTTTAGTACTGTGATTTTTCTTAGCTGTGGTATGAACTGAATCAGGCTAGAATTGAAGTGTATCTGTGTCCATTTTTATTTCTATACTTATTTACTAGACAGAAAAAAAATCATCTCTCTTTTCAGTCTTATACCTGTTGACTTCTAATTTTATGCCTAGGCTCTCATGACAAATTTGTCCAACAAAGATACATTTCCCAGGAGGGTCACAGGACCCTTCAGAGGGTTTTATAGAAAACCCTCCAGCGTGGCATTAAATGGTCACACAGTCATCTTCTCATCTTAATTCCAAGTCATGGGTAATTTTTCCAAGCAGTTCTTTCCCTGACTCATGAGTCCAGATGACTCACTGTCACAGCTGCTGCACCCACTTATCACAGCTTGATGTTCCTGGGGGTGGGGATGTGTGTCATTCACCTTTAGGTTCCCCAAGTGGAGCTCGATGCCTTGTGTAATCATTTGTGGAGTGCATGGATCATCTAATTATTTCCTCATAGAACCAAGGGCAGTGGGTCCTGTACTTGGCAGCACCGAGGTTTCCAGGGGTGCTTTCCCACGTGATTCCCATAGAGCAATGTATTGGAGCTGCCTGGTCCCAGCTGGTGTGAGCCGACTATGCACTGCGTCTCAAATCTCATTTAGTGACTTCACATTGGTGTTTGATATTGAGCTTGGGGGGACTATTTATACCATGGAAACCAGCAAATGCTACAAATGAGGGTTTTGTTTTGGTTTACGAAGGCTGGTTTGCCCACACACCACAGAGTCTACTCGTTTCTGGTCCAACATTTTATGTTTGGGAGTTGTTGACCTAGAGCGGGATCAGCAAAGTACAGCCTGTGGGCCAAGTCCAACCTGCCTGTCTTTGTATTGCCCGTAGGCTAGGAATAGTTTGTACATTTTTAAAGGATTATAGAAGGAGGAGGAGGAGGAGGAGGCGGCGGGAAAGGAGTCAGAGAAGTGACAGAGATCTTGTATGGCCTGCAAAACCTAAAATGTTTAATATCTGGCCTTTTATGGAAAGAGTTTGTGGACCCCTGACCTAGGGAAGCATCTTAACCCAGGTTGCATATTAAAATCATCTTGGAGAGCTTCTAATACATTCTAATGCTTGGGCCTCATAATGCCTGAGGTGGGGGCTGGGGCATCTGTATATTTTAATAGCTCCCTGGGGGACTCATACTTTTCTGTCTGGGAGTCCCAGGTATCCTGGCTCCTACCTTCCCTCACTGTCTCCCCAACTTGCCTCTATTCCCATGTCCCACATGGTTCCAGCCTCCCTGAGTGTTCCCTGTCCCAGAGCGAGAGTCCCTTGAGGGTTGCCTTGAATATGAAAGGCATGTGTCACCTGGAAACAAGTGAGAAGATGGGCAGGGTCTCAAGGTGAGCAAACTGCAGAGCAGGGGTACGAGGGGTGCTGATAGCTGCTGAGCCCTCACCCCCACTTCAAAGCATGGAGCATGGACCAAAGCAAGACACTGGTCCCTTCCTACTACTTATTTTAAGTTTAGTTCCATTATGATCAAAGAACATATGTTGTGTGATTTCAGTTCATTTGAATTCGTTAAGATTTGTTTTATAACCCAGCATATGGTCTGTCTTCATGAGCATTCCACATGCACTTGAAAAGAAAGTCTATTCTGCTATTGTTGGGTGGAGCACTCTATAATGTTAATTAGATTCCGTTGGTTTATGGTTGTTCAGTTCTATCAGTTCCGAGCTGACAGAAAGTTTCAACTTCATGATTGAAACCTTGCTGAATTTATCTCTACTCATTCTTTAATTACTGAGAGAGAAGGTGAAGTCTCCTAACAATTCTAAATGTATTCTCTTTCTCATTTCCATTCTGTTAAGTTTTTGCTTTATGCTTTTTGAAGCTCTGTTATTAGGCACATATACATTTATGATTGTTCTGCCTTCTGGTGAATTGACCCTTTTATAATTATGTAACATCTCTCTTCATCCCTGATAATATTCTTTACTCTGAAGTCTGCTTGTTCTAATTTAATATAACTTTATAACATATATAGCCCCTGCAACTTTGGGAGGGGCATGTTTGCATGTGGTATCTTTTCCCATCCATTTACTTTTAACATACCAGTATCATATTCAAAATGAGTTTCTTGTAGATAACATATAATTGGATAATTAAAAACAAATCCATTGGTACAATATCTTTTTGTTTATATATTGGTTTAGGTCTACCATTTGATTACTTGTTTTCTCTATCTCTTTTAAAAATTTGTTCCCTGGTTTCCATTTTCCTGCCTTCTTCAAATGCCACTTCAATTTCTCTTTTGTGTTTTTGACTATATCTTTTTTTTTAAAGTAGTGTTTCGAGTGGTTGCTCTAGGGATTACACTATAGATACTGTGTTTACCTGCTCTCAGCGTACATAGAATCAGTATTGTGTTGCTTTTCATAGAATGAGAAGACCTTCTCATAATGTAGGTTCCTCTGCCCTTCCCCTTATGTTGTCGTTATAGTACATCTTACACATTAAACTTGCCATCAAGAACTTAAGTAATTACTTAGCTCTGCCCATTTGTTGTCACACCACTCTGAGACCTGACCAAATATAAGGCTATAAACATAGGGAATGTAGTGAACTTGTTTTTTAAATACAGGAAAAACATTTCTAGGACAGATTTCTATAGATATACACAAAGTGGGTGCTGGCAGGAGAACGCTACCATTTTGCAGCTGGTTTTGAACATTTGTAAGCAGCAATGGGGGAAACTTGGAGAGGCAGGGAAGATTTGCTTCAGCTGAAATGTAGGTCACAAGAGTGAGGAAATAAGATATCCGGGCGAGACTGGGGAGATGAAGAAACAGGATGGGCTGAGGAGGAGAGAGTGTTCAGGAATCACAGACCTCTTGATTTTTCTGTTGGAGCAGAGAGACTTGGATGCTTGGGGTTGAATCCCAGCTCAGCCACTTAGAAGCCATTTGACCCTGTGTGAGTTACCTGTCCTCTTCCAGCTGTAATTTCTCTGTAAGATAGCTGTAAGGTGACAGGGATTTATGTGCATAAGGGAACTTACCAGTGGCACATATGAGGTACTTCATAAATGGTGGCGGTTCTTACTGCCGCTCAGGCCCCTTTGTGTATAGTCTGTGCTCTCATGGACATGCAAAAGAAGCTTGTTTTATTCTAAAAAAAAAAAAAAGTTGACCTGAGGTTCACCATCAGCAACCCTCAGAAACTTTCCCTTACTGGTGCTTCTCACCCCTGGGTGCACATTAGAGTCACCTGGATTCCTTAAAATATGTCCAGGCCCCTCCCTCAGAGGTTCCAATTCCATTGATCCAAGAGTGAGAGATGAGAGATAAGATGAAATAAGAGAAGATAAGAAGATAGGTAGGTGGGTGAACAAATGGATGGATAGATACATAAAGATATCGGTAAGATAGGTGGATGGATGGATGGATGGATGGATAGATTAGATAGGTAGATAGGTGGATGGATAGATAGATAGATAGATAGATAGATAGATAGATAGATAGATAGATAGATGTAAATGGATAAGATAGGTAGGTAGATAGGTGGATGGATGGATGGATAGGTAGACAGAATGAATGGATCACTGAGAATTGTTCAAGTAAGAACTTTTTTGGCTGGGGGAGGAGCAAATGTACAAATGCAGGGGTCTAGTAACTAAGACATCCCTATCCTCAGGTCTCCTTGAATGTGGTCTGTACTCTCCTAGCTGTATCAGAGAAGCTTCCCCACACATCTGTTTACGAAGGCAATTTTCAAACATACATAAAATAGAGGCAATTGTGTAATGAACCTCCATCACTCAGCTCCAACAACACCAGCATTTCATCGATCTTGTTTCATGTATCCTGACCCCTCCAGCCCCTTTTTTGTGTTGGATCATTTTTAAGAAAACCCCAAATATCATGTTATTTCACAGTGGCTATTTTAAAAGTCTCCCCAAGCGATTCTAATGTTTACTGGGATCTGAAATTCACCAAGTGAAGCCTCTTAAAGTTGTGGGCAAATGTTGAGCCATTTAGGAGACCAAGTCCTTCCCAGGGTTTCCTAATCAAACAGAGCCTTGGAACCCCCTGACAAAGATGTGCTGTGTGTGCAGTTTCACTGTGTGTTTGGTAATCCGGCAGGAATGGTTAAGTAGCTCGTGTAATTAGGTAATTAGCATGATGGAGCTGATTAATAACTCTCATGTAGCTTACTTTCACGACATACCCACAGTCCCAGAAACATGCCCCTAATACTCTCTAACAAAATTCTAGTATCTATGGATTCTATTCCCCAAAAGCCAGTGTGCACCATTCCTAGGACTCAGAGGTCTGGCACTTTCCATTCAAGCCCCTCCCACCCCCACTCTAGATTCCATACTGCCACGACTTATGTTTCAGGGAAGATGCCCTTAGGTAAGGTCCCTGATCTGCCAGGCCCGATTTGAAATCATTTGCAGTACAACACTAGGCTACAAACAAATGATCTTAGATGGGTCTTTGCTCTGGTGCTCATTCTACAAGCTCCTTGCTTTGGGAGAGTGGGGCTGTGGAAAGTGGCTACAGCAAAGGGAGTTGGGCAAGTTGGCGAAAGTGGTAAACTTCCCAGACACTTCTTCTCGAACCACCCAAGCTGGATGCATGTTGACCTTCTTCTTGCATGGAGGATGAGGGAGAGAGTGCCAACAGCGTAGACACACCCAGGTGCTCAGGGGCACGATGGAAGAACCAAGGCGAAGGACTCGGGACAAACATTGCTGGGCATCATACATGCCCAGATATGCAGGAAGGCATGACTATCAATTGGCAACATCTGCTATGGAGTCTGGAATTGGGAGGAAAATAGGGAGTTTATCCCTTAATCCCTACGCTAAAGTTTGACATCTCTCCCTATCCAACTCCCTCCCACCTGCCTCCAGGGGCCTGTTTTCTGTTACGATAGCATAGTCTCCACTTCCTTGAGTTTTATATACAGGGAATGATACAAAGTGTACTCTCTTACACCTGAGTTTTCTCACTCAGCAGTATTATTCAGAGATGCATCCTCATTGTTGCCCGTATCAATAATTCATTCTGTTTTATTGCTGACTGTGTAGGGACACACAGCAGTTTGTGTATCTACTCACCTGTTGAAGTGTTGATGGATATTTGAGTTGTTTCCAATTTTTGGCCATGGCAAATAAAGCTGCTACGAACATCTGTGTGCCAGTCTTTGTGTGGTTGTAAACTTTGTTTTCTCTTGGGTAAATAGCTAGGACTGGAACCGCTCAGTCATCAGGTAGGTGTTTGTTCAAGGTAAGAAGGTGCTGAACTCTTGTCCAGAGTGATTGTACCATTTTATTTTACATTCCCATCAGCAATGCAGAATACCAGCTACTTCACACCCTTGCCCACACGGCAAGCTCAGTCTTTTTTGTTTCAGTTATCCTAAGACACGTGTGAGGATATTTCATTGTGTGTTTAAGTTACCTATTAATGGATAAATGATACTGAGCATCTTTTCACGTGCTTTTTTGCCTTCCTCTTTGCTGAAGTGTCTTTTGCCCATTTTGTATTGTTTGCTTGCTTCTTATTAAGTTTAGAGAGTATTTTATATATTTTAATTTTTAAAAATATGTTATTTATTTATTTGACAGAGAGAAACACAGCGAGAGAGGGACACACAAGCAGGGGGAGTGACAGAGGGAGAAGCAGGCTTCCCGCAGAGCAGGGAGGCCGATTTGGGGCTTGATCCTGGGACCCTGGGATCTTGACCTGAGCGGAAGGCAGATGCTTAACGACCAAGCCACCTAGGCGTCCCTATATATTTTAATTTTTTAAAGATTTTACTTATTTATTGGAGAGAGAGAGAGCATGAAATGGGGGAGGAGCAGGAAAGTGGAAAACAGACTCCACGCTGAGCATGGAGCCTGATGTGGGGCTTGATCTCACAACGCTGAGATCATGATCTCAGCCAAAATCAAGAGTCAGGTGCTTACCGACTGAGCCACCCAAACACCCTTGAGAGTATTTTATATATATATATATATATATATATACACGATTTTATTTATTTATTTGACACAGAGAAAGAGATCACAAGTAGGCAGAGAGACAGGCAGAGAGAGAGGAGGAAGCAGGCTCCCTGCTGAGCAGGGAGCCCAATGCGGGCTCGATCCCAGGACCCTGAGATCATGACCTGAGCCAAAGGCAGAGACTTTAATCCACTGAGCTACCCAGGTGCCCTATTTTATATATTTTAGATAGAAGTCCTTTATGTGATATGTGATTTAGAAAGTTTTCTAATTCTCTTAACAGTGTCTTTTGTAGAACAAACGTTTTTAATTTTTAAGAAGTCTAATTCCTTAATTTTTTTCTTTTTGGATCATACCTTTGATATTTCTGACAACTTTCAACTTTTTGCCTACTCTGAGTTCATAAAGATTTTTCTCCTTTTTTTTTTCTTAGTCATCTTCTTGTATTTGGTATCCTGTTTTAGGTCTGTGATCCATTTTGAGTTATTTTTTTGTATAAGGTGCTAGATATGGATCATTTTTTGCATGTGGATATCTGGTTATTCCAATATGACTTGTTGAAATGATGTGCCTTTCCTGACTGAACTGTCTCTGTGCCTTTGTAAAAAAAATAAAAATAAATAAAATTTAAAAATAAATAAAATAAAATAAGTTCTTCATATATTTTTGGACTGATTTTTGGACCCTATTCTGTTATGTTGATCGAATTATCTTATTTAATACCAATACCACATGACCTTGATATTCTAGCTTTGTAACAAGTCATGAAATCAGGTAACGCTAATAAGTCCTTTCCATTTCCATGTGAACACTAAAATGAATTTGTCAATTAAAAGAATAGTCTGTTGGGATTTTCATTAGGATCATTTAACTCTGTAGGTCAATTTGGGGAAAACTGACATCTTAAGAATAATAAATCTTTGACCCGTGGATAAGGTGTATCTTTCCATTTCCTTAGGCTTTCTCTAATTTCACAGTGTTTTATAGTTTACAATATGAAGAAATGTTCTTTCTCCGAAGGTTTTTAATTACATATTCAATTTCTTTAATAGATATAAGGCTATTGATTTTTTTCCTGAGTATGCATTTATAGTTTGTGTCTTTCAGGGAATTTGTCCATTTCATTTCGTCTGTCCAACTTACTGGCATAAAGTTGTTTGTATTACTCATTTAATATTTTTAAAATATCTATAAAATCTGAGCGTGTCACTCTTCTCACTTATGATATTGATAATTGTGTCTTTTTTCCTGATCCACCTGGCTAGAGGTTTATGAATTTTATTTATCAAATAAGCAGGTTTTGCTTTCATTGATTCTCTTTTTTTTGAAAAAAAAAATGTACTAGTTCATTGATTTCTACCTGATCTTTTTTTTCTACCGTTCTGCTTGATTTGAGTTTATTTTGCTGGGTTTTTTAAAGATGGAAGTTTAGGTTGTTAATTTGAGAACTTCTTTTCAATATAAGATTGTAAAACTATACATTCCTTCTAAGCACTTCTTTAGCTGAATCTCACACATCTGGATATGTTATGTTATCATTTTCATCTAATTCAAAATACTTTCTCATTTCTCCTTTGAATGATGAACTATTTGAAAGTGTAATAATTACTTTCAAAATATTTGGGAGACTTTTCTAGATATCTTTCTGTAATTAGTTTCTTTTTTTTTTTTAAGATTTTATTTATTTATTTGACACAGAGAGAGAGATCACAAGTACACAGAGAGGCAGGCAGAGAGAGAGGAAGAAGCAGTTTCCCCGCCGAGCAGGGAGCCCGATGCGGGCCTCGATCCCAGGACGCTGAGATCATGACCTGAGCCGAAGGCAGAGGCTTTAACTCACTGAGCCACCCAGGCGCCCTGTAATTAGTTTCTAATGGAATTCTACTGTGGTGAGAGACGATGCTTTGTATGATCTGAATGATCGAAAATGTGTTGACACTTGTTTTATGGCCCAGAATATGGTTTGTCTTGGTGAATGTTCTGTGTTCCCTTGACAGGAATGTATATTTTGCTGCTATCGGGTGAAATGTTTTATAAACGCCGGTTAGGTCAAGTTGGTTGATACCTTTCATCAGTAAGAGGATAAACCATGTACAATGCTAGCGGCTGGTGAACAATTAATTTAGTTCCTATCCTATGCATTATCTCAGTTGATGGTGATAAGATCCCGCTTTACAGATGAAATTAGAACCTCCGAGAGAGGTTTGGCGACACTGTCATTTGGCCAGCGAGTCGCACAGTTAAAACTAGAACCCAGGTCTGACAGCTGGCCCAAAGCTCTTTCTACCTCAGCTGAGCCTGAAAGATGGGTTGAGGGCCCCCACCAAGGGGAGAGGGGCCACAGGTGAGTTGAGTGTGTGTGTATTTGCAAGAATGAGGGAAACTGGTGGGGATTCCCACCAGATGGTGGCGTTTTCTATTATGCTAAGTCCTAGGCTGCACTCCAGATAAAAGTCCCCATTGCTGGAGTAGCATATGTGGATGTCTCTTGTGTGACTCCAACCAGGCCTCCAAGATTCAGGGAACTGGAAGTGTGTTTATGGTGGAGGAAGGGCAGGGCTCTGGGTTCATGATCTGCTTCCTTTGCTCCCTCCCTCCTTCCCACCC
>LNAC01000150.1:25143-54463 GCA_002007465.1 Ailurus styani | reverse complement strand
TCCACCCCTCCCGTCTGCTCTAGTAGGGCACATTCAGAACCTCTTCAAGTGTAAAGCTATTATAATACAGAGTAGGGTCTATTTATGGATAAGGTAAATAACTAGCGTACAACCTCAGGCCACTGGGCTCGCTTGTTGGGTTCAGGCTTGAAGCACTTAACTGCAGGTTTTAAGCAATCCTCTGCTTCGATGACCCTTCCTTGCTTTTACACTCTGATTCCACCCCAGACCGTCTTTGAGGTCTCTTTGTAAACTTCCTTGGTTTATGGGGAAGCAGGGTATTTTAGGGTGTGAGTTCAGTGTACCAAGTCTATCAAACCCATTTGAAAAGCTGACCCGTAAAAAGCATGAAGACTTTCACCAAGTCAAGTAGGCCAAGAGAAATTTAGGAATGAAACATGGTGGCAATACTAGTATTATAGGTTTAAGGTAGAACCACGTTGATTAGTAAGTATATAATTAACCAGGATTCTTTCTGGTTTGAATCACCTGTGGCCCAAGGACGTGGTGGGGGTTGTGATTTATAGGCGTCTGTCCATTGTGGTGGCTGGATAGTTGACCCCTGCCAATTGGCTTAGGCCAACTGTAAATGATAGGGGACGATACATGGATTTCACCTTGGGAGCCAGTTTCCACGGCCCCTGCAGTCCCCGGTCTAGGCTGTGATGTGCCCAGTGCCATAGTTGCATGACCCCTGGTCGATGCCTTCCGTCGGGGCATGGAGGGAGCAGGTTTGCCATCGCCGCTGGAGTCAGCCTCCCAGGACCACACACGGGGGGAGAGAAAGGACAGGACTGAGTGAGCAAAGCTACACCCCAAGCCTTCCTGGCACGGGATCAAGAGCCACTCCTCTTTGGTCATAGGTCTGTACCTTCCCAACGCTCCTGACGTACTGTCACCCAGCATGCGTCTCAAACAGCCCCCTGGAGTGCATAGTGGTGTCCCTAATATGCCCATTCTCTAGGAGGGCTCGGGAAGTTTCCCTGAGCAGTGCCTGAGAGAGTGAGTCCCTGTGTCCCCGCCAGCCCTCTGTATCACCCGTGGGGGAGGGCGGATGGGGACGGCAGCAGGAGTAGAGGGTCAGGAGTCAGAAAACGTAGGTCCTCTTCAAGGCTGTTAGTGACAGGGCGGCCTTGGGTGAGTCAGTTTCATGCACTGGGGACTCGGTTTTCTCATACGGAAACGTGGGACTGGGGCAAGGGAGGTGCTTCCTGATCGTGAGCAGGGGTGCTAGGCATGGCTGGACCTGCCTGGCCACCTGCCCGGTGAACTTGGCACAGAGCCACATGCCATAGGGCCGAGGAGCCTCCCGGGAGGGAATCGCTTCTCACCTGTGCCTTGGGACCCTCTTGGGGTCCGTACCGTCGTGCAGTAAACCTGCAGGTCAAACGGGGACATTTTAAACATGGTGACTGAGCACAATGTATTGTGAAGCAAAAGACAACTTCGTACAAATTTTAAAGAGCAGAAGGAGTTTTTAAGAAATGCGTTGTTTAGGGCAGGCCCCTCCCAGCCCCCCTCGCCCCCCCCAAGTCTCACTCCTTCTCTCCCCTCCCTCGCGTGATGCCTCCAGCTCCACTGTCTCCCACTGTCCCACGGATTTGTCCCTGAGCACGGCTCCATAGACGGAAATGGGAGAAACCCCTTCTCTTAGCACCTTGCGTTGCCCTATGGCCCAAACAGCTTGCCTTTGACCTTGCTGTGACCAAGCAGAACAGCGGCCTGCCCACCCCCACTCTGCCGCTGACCCATGTCCGCCTGGTGTCGTGTTTCATGGTGAAGAGTCAAGACCGACTCCAGTATTTGCAGGAGGTGGAGGTCGGGTGCAGGAGGGCCAGTCATGCCGGGAAAGTAGGGGTGCAGGCCGGGGCAGACGAGCAGGTGCCCTGCTCACAGACCTCCCCTGGTTTGTACTGGCCTTGTTTGCGAGTCCATGAGATGCCCTTCGGGGACCCCCAGAAAGAGGGGGGAAGGTGCAGTTTGTGGAAGGGGCCAAGTGGGCTGAGTGTGGGGGAGACCGGCAGGAGACTCTCGGCCACATTACTCTTCTCGGTCTACCTTTTGTCCGCATGGGCACTTGAGGTCTGCAAACTCCGGTTTCATTTGTCCTCCCCACACGCCTAGGGGCTCCTGGCGGTTGTAATGCATTGTTTTAAATGTTTCAAAACTCTAATGGAAATCATACTCCATCTGTTTTCTGCTTTTTGCATACCCAGTTGTGGATGTGTTTGATTAATAAATCATGGGGAAATGAATTAATTATTCCTTAATGATCAGTCTCCTTGGCAGACAGCAGATTTCAAGACAAGGGGGATGGGGGCGGGTAATAATAAAGAAGGGTCTTGATTTTGAGTAGGTTGAGAAGGAACAGATCAGAGGCTCCTTAGGGTTCTTTCCAGGCCCACAGACCTTTCGGGAAAAGGCTGCCCAGTGTAGAGCCGCCAGAGACTGGGCGTTCCAACGGTGCAGAGGAGTGACAGAGGACGGGGGTGGAGGGGGCACAGTCCCTGCCCATTCAGGGAGTCAGTAGGTCAAGAGCAAGATTTGGTATGGGTGTGAGCGTCACCTGAGGGAGACCCTGATCTCTCTTCCGAGGCCGCTATGCCCAAGGCAGATATTCAAAAACACTGGAAAAAACCCAGGATCCAGAGGCTTCGCCAAGTACAGCCGGTCAGCACAGTGGGTCTCCAACTGCAGTTTGCATCAGAGTCCCTGGGAGGACTTTCTGCAGTGCGGACAAAACGGGCCCAATCCCCAGACTTCCTGGTTCAGAAGGTCTGGGGTGAGACCCAATGTCAAACCAGGTCCCAGATGCTGCTGCTGCTGGTCGCGGGACCCCACTTTGAGAAACACTCTTCCCCCACTTGCTCTTTCTTCCGTGGCTCGTCTTTCCTGTCGCCCTTCCCCACCCCAGCCTTTGTCCCACCGTCTCACTCCCTCCGGGCCTCTCCCCTCATCCCCTGGACTCTTCTCCTGCCTCCTCCTCCCTCCCTTTTTCCTGCACCAGCTCCCCCCCCACACCCCCCCGCAGCCTCCCACACGGGCCTTTCTGCCTGAGCAACGGGGAACTTGAGTCTCCTGAAAACTGAAATGGGAACGAAGCCGGAGGAACAACCAGTCCAGCCCCCTGGCTGGTCAGGGACACTAGTCGCAGGTGATAGGGGACAGGATGGGCTGGCCAGAACACGAGGTTCCCCATGGCTGATGGGGCTGCCTGGGGCTGGCGCGGCCCGGGGCCAGGACGCTGTGCGACAGGGGACAAGGTCCGCTCCGCGGTGCCCGGGGGAGTCGGAGGAGATGGGGACACCTAGAGGGCAGCCTCCAGGCTCCCAGTTCAGCGTCGGAGATCCTTCCCAGTGACCGTGATCCTTCCCAGTGACCGATCTTGGGCCAGAGCGCGGGTGCGTCAGAGTCCCCCACCCCGGGAGGGCTTGCTCAGCGGGGTTAGTGTCACTCTGTAGGTCTGGAATAGGAACCCCCAGCTCGAGGCAGGTGAGCTGGTCCCCCAGCCAGGGCCAGACACTTTGCTCTAACAAGTTCCCAGGCGACGCTGACACTGCTAGTCACAGCACGTGGAGAATGGCTGTGTCACCGTCCCCAGGGGGCTGCGGAGACGTGGTCCGGGTGTCCCAGACCACGAGGGCGGTGAGCGGCGGCCAGAGCTCAGACGCCGTGGGCTGTCGGCCGGGGTGTTGGATGTGACATGGGAACCGGGGTGCCGAGTCTGAGATGGACATCACGCAGAGGCTGAGTGCTGGGGGCGTGCCCCTGGGGACACCCTCCAGAGGGCCTCTGCCCTTGGCCTTGGGCTGGAAGGGAAGCCCAAGGAAAATGGCTAGCCGCTGGGGCTAACATGGGACCAGTCAGCTTAGATAAGGAGGACAAGCAAGGAAGCAAAGACACAGAGATGCTTATCACCTGGGTGCTTATATTCAGCAAAGCTATTAACCTGTAAACTACCACCTGTTTACACATCATTTCTCCCTCGGACTCAGCACCTTATCTTCCCCTCCCTTCCCAGAAAGCCACCAACTTAAAACCAAGAAGGACCTCCTGGTGAGAGCAGTCTGCAGAGTCCTGGAGGAGCCAGCAGCGCCCCCCTCCATCCCCGGCTCTCCCCCTTACAACCCAATTTCCCTCTGAACAAACAGGCATTGCTGTAGGATGAACAACATTGAGCATGTTTATATTCAGTCTCTGGTACCCCGCTGAGACTGTCTGTCTGCCTCTCTTTTCCCTTAGGGTTGCTTTTCACCCAGAAGGCTCTTTGGTCCCTCATGCAAATGTGCTTCCAAGCTGGCCTCAGCAGGTGGCGGACTCAGATAAAGTCACCTAGAAATGAGTTGAATCCTAGGAGCACCAAGGCTACTGACTGAGGGTGGGCGGCAGAGCCCGGGGAGAGCTACCCTCCCCCCAGTGTGTCCATCCTTCCCTGCGTGTGGGCCCCTGTGGGTCATCTCTGTGGCAAACTGGAGGCCCAAGGTTGTGTGAAGTGTGGACTTGCCTATTCGTGGCAGATTTGACTTTAAATAGCCTTCTAAATGACAGGTGCTAAGGTTCTCGAGTCATCAGGAGTCTGAAATGGACAGCTCTGTGATTTGATTTCTAGAAGTGATGCTCTCAAAGGTTATCTGCCCATTCGGGAGGATGCGGGGATCTCGGAAGTCCAATGCTGAATCACCTTTGATCCTCGCGACTAGGATGTCATTATCATTACCCCCTCATAGGTGAGGATCACCTAGAAGGTCCCTAAGCCTGTCGGCGGCTGAGCCAGCTGAGTTCAGGTCATGGAAAAGCCCAGCTGCCTTCCCAGGAGACAGGCAGGAGGAGGGGCCACAGAGATGGTTCTGGAGAGCCCTGCAGGAGAGCTTTTGGGTGGCTGAGCCTGGCTCCCAGGTGGCCCTGCCCACTGAAACTCGGTGCCTCCTGCTTCCTCCTCCCTCTCCGCCCCGCCTTGCCTTGCAGGATGGGCACTCATGCGCTCAGGGCTCTGGCATCTGGGAGACAGGGAGCAGGATGGAGGCCTGGGCGGTCAGGACCACATTCCCGGGCACGCAGCACAGTCACGTCGAGGGCCTGGGCGCAATGGATCGTGACTCACCGGCAGCACGAGTGTGCTTCGCCTCCTCCGGCCGCTGCCCGGCTGGCCTGCCTGCTGGCTGGCTTGCCCTGCCCGAGGCTCAGCAGGGCTCTGGGGAAGCCAGTCAGCGGTTTACGGAGGGGAACGTGGGCTTGACTGGCAGCCTGGACCCTTGGACACCAGGACTCGGGTCCCGCATCTCTAAAATAACGGGACTGCTCAAGATCTTTGCTCTTCTTCTTTTTTTTTTTTAAAGATTTTATTTATTCATTTGACACAGAGAGAGAGATTACAAGTAGGCAGAGAGGCAGACAGAGAGAGAGGAGAGAGGAGGAAGCAGGCTCCCTGCTGAGCAGAGAGCCCGATGTGGGCCTCGATCCCAGGACCCTGGGATCATGACCTGAGCCGAAGGCAGCGGCTTTAACCCACTGAGCCACCCAGGCGCCCGAGATCTTTGCTCTTCTATGCGTCCTGCGGACCAGCAGCCGTGGTAGCGCCTGGGAGCTTGTTAGAAATGCAGAGCCTCGGGCCTCTCCCCAGACCGCCTGGGTCCCCGGGAGATCTGCGTGCCGCTCTCCTGACCTCTGAGCCCGGGCTCCGTTCTGTGTCCTCTGCCTCTGCGCCCTAAGGGGTCCCTGAGCTTTGTCCCGGCACATACACTCCGCGGCAGACCGAGCCCCCGGAGGGGCCGCCCCCAGTTTCCACCTGCACTGCCTCCATGTGACTTCTCAATTCTCGCTCTCTGCTAGGGTTCCCTGATGCTCGGTGCCCTCCCATGTGGACCTCCCTTTTCTTCTGGGGAGCTAATGCAAGGCCCAGCAAAGTAACCGGCACCCCCGACTGCTACCATCACAGACTCACTACCCACTCATTCCCCAAAGCAGCGGTCAGATGCCTGTCCTGCTCTCCAGTTTGGGAGACAGTTCCGGAGGTGAGCAAGTGCCCTAAGTGGAGGACCATCACCCGTGCACGTAAGTGGCCTGCGAGCAGCCACGCAACAGTGAGCGCGGGCGAGGTGCTGGCCACGGGCGCATCTGGAGCGGATGTGCCACGGAGGCTGGACTCCGCGGCCCGTGCGGCCCATCTCAGGCCCCTCGGCGCCCCCAGAGTCATGTGCGGACGTACGTGCTCTGAGCTGAGCACGATCCCCCTCTTTTGAGACTGGCATGTCTCGAACAACGTGTCGGCTGCGAAATGGAAGCCAGCCATGGCGTTTGGCTCCCAGCCAACGAAAGAGAAACCTGTTCCGTTTCTAGAATAAAAAACAAAACAAAACAAAAAACCAGGAAAAGAAGTTAGTTGGCCTCCAACACAGTGTCTCCCTAAGGAGCCATTCAGGGTGGGGGTGATGACATGGAACCCTTCTTTCTGTGCGAACGTTCATGCCTCAAGTAAGAGGAAGTGCTTCCTCACTGCATGGGAGCCACCAAGAAGTGTCCAGTTGGGAAAAATCAATAGGATTACACATGCAGATGGTCAAGGAGTCTTTGGGAGGAGGGCGATCTTTCTTCTTCACGGCTTTTCTGGAATGTTCGTCCGTGATGTCTCATCCGGTTTCTGATTGCAGCCTAAATTTTGAGAGGCCAGGCTGGAGGCTGAGCACGAATCTTCTGGAAGATTCCACGGTGTCAGGACAAGTCACGTCCTATCTCCATCCACTGGGCTCTATGTGTTCCCTTCAAAGAGGTGCTGTGCCCAACACTGGATTCCGGGACTTGCATGGAAGCAGGTTCAACTCTCGAGACAAGGATGCTGTAGAGCGGGGACTTTGACAATTCTTAGAGACCGGGTAGGTGCAGAAATAGGTCACATCTCGGGAAAGCCAGAGACCGAATCTGCTTCTATATCTAGAGAACTACCTCGTACCCCAGAACATCTGAGGCGGCTTATAGGGAACACTTACACTTTTTTTTTTAAGGTGAAATATAAATAAAAAGTACAAAATTAGACCAGGGGAAATATAAGTTATCGAGGCAGGCCGAACACTGGGGACAAGCACACGCACGTCTGCTTAGCCATCGAAAGCAAGTGGAAGGGTGACCGTCACAGATAACTAGGGCCAGGCTGCATTTGACTAGATGCAATCAAGCTAAGATGAAAATAGAGTCCCGCTCTTGGGATCAAGAAATGAATAACAGGAGGACAGCACGGCAGTAGCTCACTTTCCTCCAGAAAATCACCTGGAGGAGGGTTTCCGTTGACCAAACGCTCGCTAGGAGCCCCCGGGCAGCGTGGCCGTGCAAACAGGCGGGGTTGCATGAATCATAAACAGCGTCCAGCCCCAAGGAGGGCAGCTGCCGGCCCACAGCATCGGCTGGGCTTTGCTTTTGCAAGTAGCGTGTTGCACTGCGCCCTGTGGGCTCTCTGGACCATACCAAGAGATGGGCGAGGCAGAGCCCTGCAGGGGCTCACACGCCCTGTCCCCAGAGCCGGAGAGGAAAAGTGGCAAGAACACAGCAGGATGTGGGCCTGCAGGAGAGACCCTCTTTGGACTTCCCCGCTTGGTTCTGACTGTTAGTCTTTAAGGGGACACTGAAAAGAGGAGCAGCAGGGGACGTGACTTCTCGGAGCCTCGAAGCCCCCGACAAGCTTGCTTCCATCAGAATGCCCAGGGGAAGAACTACTCAGGCCGTCCTGGACCAGCTGGGACGCCAACAGGGATGGTGCGAGGGCGCTGGACTCTTGACGGAGGCTGGAACCTTCCAGAAGCCTGGCCTTCATGCCATTGGTGCATCCTAGTGTGTGCTTCGGAAGCTTCTGCCTTGCGACTTCTGCTTCCTCCTGGATACGAGGAACGGATGTGTGGCCAAGAGTGGCATCTTCCCGCTCTGATGCTACTCCATCAGATGGGACCTGCGTTGAATCAATGAGGATGAAATGGGTCAGCCCAAGATTTGAATACGTCATTTCAAACCTGTATGTGGTTCTTAGAGTCCACAGGACTGAGGTTTGAATTCTAGCACTGCCTCTTAATAGCGATGTTTCCGTGGGCGAGTTGTGAACTGCTTTGGGACTCAGTTTGCTCCATCTGTAAAATGGGTACTTAAATCCCTGGGCTGTGAGCATCAGATGAGGTTCTGAAAACACGTGATTGGCCGGTAAATACTGAGACCCTCATCAAGTCTGAGTTCCCTCTCCTCACTCTTCCCTGCAGGCAAAGCTAACAGCTCTCCCAGGCTCTGAATGTCCACCCCCGCATCCACCTGGAGTTGCAAACTCCCTCTCCTCTTGTTCCTCGCCTCCCCGTACCATCCTGCTCAATGTTCTCTATCCCCATCTCTGAAAGAAATCTTATTGCAAGCCAACGAGGCCAACACAGCCTGACTCCTGTCATTTCTTCCCCAAATATGTTGAAGACGGATCTGCGCCGGTCCCTTTGGACATCTCAGCAGCCACTGGTCCCGTTTTGTCCCCACACTGGAGTGACAAAAGCTCATGGCCAAGTCTGATCAACTCTCCTCAGGCTACCTAAGCCGTCTTGACAGGTCTTGACAGGTCTCGGGCGTTCCACGGTCAGCCCCCCACTCTGGACACCATGTCACCCTTCATCCTCCTTGTCACCTGCAAGCTGTCACTCCCTGATTACTACTGGGGACTACTCTGAGGGCTTCCCAACCCGCCTTCCTTCTCCCACTCCCCCCAAAAGCAGGTATGGCTCAGGGTTATGAGTTCGGCTCCCGTGGGAAATAACCACGGCCAGGCCAGAGGTCAGCAAACTGTTCTGTAAGATGCCAGGGGGTAAAGACTGTAGGCGTCGCAGACCCTATGGTCTTCGTTGGAATGACTTGGCTCTGTCGCTATGGCGTAAAGCGCTCTACACGGTGCATGCGAGAGTGGGCCTGGCTGCGATGCAGGGCAGCTCAGCTTACAAAATGGGAGAAGGGCCAGATTTGGCTGGAGGCGGGAGTGTGCCCTCCCCCCACCTGGTGGAGAGGGTATGGACCATTCGGGCCGGTGTACCCCGTTTCACAATCTGGCGCTCCCACTCTCGAGTTCCATTACGTCAGACAAGTTACTCAGGCTCTGCGGCCCTTGGTATCCTCCTCTGTAAGGGGGATTAATCACTGATAATAATCCCGATGCTTCCTGGGTGCTGTGGATGGGGGAGTGGGGTCACATGCGGTGCCTCCTTCCGAGAATCTTAGGCTCCCCCACTTCTTTCTGGTCCCCACTCCCCCACGCCCTGTTTTCCTCCCCTTTCTCCCCAGGATGTGCAATCCCATCCACACTCCGTCTCCAGCCCGTACCTCCAACTCCACGCCTGATCTCCCTTCTGAGTTTAAAACCTGCGCGTTCCACGCCGACTGGGCCATTCCGTGCAAACGCACCATCTGCGTCTCAACCCCTGCGCGCGTGCAAAGGAAAACGCATCATCGCGTCGTCCTAAGCAAACCTGTGCCGACCCCCGAGCTCTCCCATCCCCCGCACCCACGGCAGGGCTCTCTGAAACCTTTGACACCTCCCTCAGCTGCGGGAGACCACGATGGGCCATCGCTTGTGCTTTCTGGAATATTCTTCTGTTTTCTTCCTGCCGTCCTTCCCTCCGGCTCTTCCCAAGTGCCGTCTCTGCCTGTCACGTTCTTTCCTGCTCCTCGGACCCAGGCCAGATGTCTGAAGCCACGCACCACCCCCCTCCCCCTCCCCGTTTTCTTTTTTNCACGGCAGGGCTCTCTGAAACCTTTGACACCTCCCTCAGCTGCGGGAGACCACGATGGGCCATCGCTTGTGCTTTCTGGAATATTCTTCTGTTTTCTTCCTGCCGTCCTTCCCTCCGGCTCTTCCCAAGTGCCGTCTCTGCCTGTCACGTTCTTTCCTGCTCCTCGGACCCAGGCCAGATGTCTGAAGCCACGCACCACCCCCCTCCCCCTCCCCGCCCCTCCCCTCCCCGCCAGCAGGATCTCTTCTTCACCAACCGGGCCTTCAGGTCCCGGTGCAAGATCACGCTTATCTCGGGCGCGCACTTTCCGTGTACTTTCGCGAAGTGGTGTGTACTTGCCTTATCGCTCCCTCTAGATTAAGCGTTCCCCCAGGGATTCGAGAAATGCTGGCTGTTCCACACAGCCCCAGCATGGTGTCTGCACGGGGCCTGGGTGAGCCGAGCTGGCGTGCTCACCCCGAGCTGACTTGCCAACCCCACCACCCGCCCCTCTGTGGGCAGAGGGGGTGTCTGCACGCGGGGGAAAAGTCGATGGTGAGGAACAGGTTTCACTCTCCCGAGCCTGGGAGCCTTCCCTGCCCTTGGGGCTTTGCTCCCTGGAGAGTGGGTGAGTGGGTGTGTGTTTGTTTCTGTGAGTGTGTATTTCTGGTAGGTGTGTGGCAGGTGTGAGGAGGGGTGTGTGTGTGTCTGGGGGGGCGATGTGTAGCCGGACACCTTCTAGTAAAAGGATCAGAGCCTCACCTGACTTTGCCTGGGGACTGACTTCTCTCTACGAGAAATGCCCAGCAGGTAGAACATGGAGCAAACAGATCTTGCAAGAATATAGTGACCGAGGGATAAAATCAGATGGTGGGTTGTCTCGCTTGGTCCACAGGGCACTCATTCTGAAACTCCTGGGGGGGCCTGACCCGAGTTCTACACCTGACCTCACACCGGGGATGCCCCCCGCTTAGCTTGGGTTGGGGAAGGGCTGTTCTAGCAAACTTACCGTCCTGAGACTGAAGGATGAGCTTGGAAGGGCAGCATCGGGCCCTGAATTAAGGGGGGAGGGGTCCATGCTCTTTCCTTTGACTCCACGCCGAGAATCGGAGAACTGGCGGAGCCAGTTTGAAGCTGCCCATAAATCATGAATGTGGTTGGAGATCATGCCCAGGCCAAAGGTCATAAAATGTAAGGGGATCAAGATGAGTCATTTTCAGAAATACAGTTCAGCATCAGGACTTGTGTTCACGGGAAGCCTTCTGTGAAAGTTCAGTTGACAACGCTGTGGGAACCCCCGCTATTCTGGGGCGGGTAAGTGTGTGTTGTGGGGTGGGCAGAGCTGCTGGATTCCCACCTACTTGGCGTCTCCCACCCCAGCCCCTGAGCGGCCTTCCCAGAGCCTGGCTAGAACCTTCCACGGGGACCAAATCTCCTACTCTCAAGGGAAGTAATGTGACCTGCCCAAAGTCTGGTGTTCTGTGGGGAGCTTCCTTTCTCTCATACCTACTGAAAAATTTTAATGCCATACCCCATCTTAAGAAGTGATCGTAACGCTTTAAGGATGTCTGTTTTGGAGGCAGGTCTTGCCCCTCTGTAATGCACCAGCTACCTGCATCATGAGAGAGTTTCCGCGGCGTGCCCCTTGTCTCATTCAGTCATCGCTCACGGGTGCACACGCACGTTAACGCACTTGATCTGCACCACGTCCTTACGAGGTAGGAGCTAATCCCATCATCATCTCTGAAGTAGGGGCTGTCTCCGTTTTACAGGCTTGGAAAGTAGGGCATGGGCACAGGAGGCAGCTCCCTTCGGGATGCACAGTTAGCAAGGAACAAAGCCGGGTTCAAACCGGTCTGGGTCTTGGCCCATGCTTGTCACCGCTGGGCTATTGGACTTCTTTCTATTTCATGAGGGAAGGATGTAAAGGACAAGGAGCCTCCCACGAGGGACCCCTTGTTGTTTGGGCAAGTGGCTCAGCCCCCCGAATGAGCTGGACCTGATCATCATCACCCTCGTGACCATGATCATTATCATCACCATCATCCATGCCATGGCTAGGGCGGTCATTTGGAAACAGAAATCCAAAAGCTCGTTAAGCTCCCACCCTTCCTTACAGCTCTTTAATAACTTCTTATTGTTCTGAAGGTAATGACCAAATTGCTGCCCCAGGACCTTTGCTCAAGCCATTGCCTCTTCCTGAAAGACTCCACTTTCTGGGTCAGCTTCTTGGTTGACTGTTCCCGTGAAGTGATGTTCCTTTTCTTCCTAGTCCTCACCTGACTCTTACTGTGCCTCCACTAGTGAGACTATTTGGCTACTCTCTGTGTCTCGCTAGACGGGAAACCCCTCCAGGTTAGAGACCTGTGTACCTTGTCCTTCACGGCATCCCTAGTGCCTTGCACAATACCTGCCGTGCCTTCGGGAATGAGCCAATAAATTAGGGGTTCCTTCTTGCTTTGAGGTGTAAACCAACTCCCTTGCCACCAGTTTGAGGTGCACCAAGTCCCAAGTACTCTCAGTTGGGACTCTGGGTCAGTTTACTCACCCTCTAGTGTATGTTTGGTAAGGACATGTGACTTTGTAAAAACCACATGGTGTGCAAAGAGCCTTCTCCTGCCATTCCCTCCTTTTGGCCACGGCAGCAAAAAGAGTGGGTACTATTATCCCTGTTTTACAGATGAGGAGACTGAGGCTCAGGGCAGGTTGCAACCTGTCCAGCGTCACCCCGTGAACGAGGGGTGCCTCTCGGAGCGGGACCCGGGCCCTCGGACTTCCCACCTCCTTTCCTTTCATCTGCCCGGATCAGATTTTACCCTCCCCCTCCAGGAACCTCTTCAAACTGCTGCTCTGGTCTCCCCATTCCAAGGGTCAGATGGAATCCCCCAGAAGAGACACGGGGATCATTATCTCCTCCTTCCAACCCAGCTATGACCTTTACCCTGGCAGCCAGTGCTGGAAAGGGAGTGCCCGGCGGTGCCAGGTTCCTGGCCACCGAGTGGGGGGAGGAGGGGATGGTGATGATCAGCTCCAGCGGGGGGCTCCAGCCCCACTCTCCTGGGGAGACCTGCCCATAATGCAGGGTTGTGCGGGCCGGACCGGCTCTATCCTGGGTGCTTCGCGTCCCTGGGAAAAATCGGACCGTTGTCTGCGTCCTCGGGTACATGCAGTCAACCAAGCAGCTGGCGTGGCCGGGAGGTGCAGCTCGGTCCATGGGAAGGTCCGCCGTGGTCTCTTGACTTCCGCGTCTCCCAGGCCCGCCGTGGCGGGGCGGGGGGTGGGGGTGGCGGCATGGAGTGTGTGCGAGGAGGGTGGTGTGGGGGCACCGCTGGGGAGGAGGCAGGTGGCCCTGGGAGGGGATGCGGAGGCACATCCTCCCCCTGTGGTGCATGTCCCATCCACAGGTGCAGGGGGAAGCCGGGGAGAAGGGCTGCTCTGGACGGTTCCCCGCCGTAGTCCCGCTTGCTTGACCTCCATCCTCGGGAGTGCACCATCCACCATCGGGGAGCCCAGGGCTCAAGCCTTCCCCCTCACTCCCAAGCTGGATTCTTCCCAACAGAATCAGGATGGGCTCCTTCGTCCCCAAGTTCTGAGCTGAAGCAGTAACTTCCCGTTCTGCCCGGCGGGGCCACTCCCGCATACTGGACGTGGAGGGGGCTGTGGGGACCCTCCCTCTAGTCTCCGTCAGGATGAAGGGCCCCTGGGGGGAGGACACCTGTGGCCAGCTCAGGTGCAGCCAGAACCCAGATGGACAGACCCCCCACTACACCGGGCAGGCCTCGGGGGCACTCACCTCGTCCCCGCTGGGGCGCTCCGTGTGGGAGTGGCCGCGTGTCCCCGCGCCTCTGACGGCCCCAGGTCCGGAGTCAGCCAGCCGTGGAGCCTGCGTCCCTCCTCCTCCGCCCGCGGCCAAACTACAAGTTCAGTCTCTCAAGAGGTTCCTCGATGTTGAAGGAATACCAGCCGATCCAGAGCACCAGGCTGAAAGCCAGGATCAGGGCCCCCGTGTAGACCAAGAAGTCCCAGTAATCGAGGGAGGCGAAGATGCCCAGCAGCAAAAGAATCAGACCCACGGCGTCGAGCAGGAGGGCCAGGGCGACGAGAAAGGCGCAGCGCCCCACGGTGCATCTTGCCCGCCGCCTCCCCAGGAGCATGGCCCGGGAGCCGCGGGGGGAGCCGCGGGGGGAGCCCAGCTGCGCTCCGGGGGCTGATTTGCATGGGAGGGTGGTGGTTCTGCCTCCTGTCGTCCTCGCTGGCTGGCGGCTGGGTGTGAGTTACCCGGGGAGCCGTCAGGCTGTCTGCGTCCACAAGGAAGTACACGCGGGTCTGCCTTTATGGGCGCTGCGGCCCTGGGGCAGGTGTTCCTTAACTGCTTCGTGACTCAGGAATGGTCCCAACCCAAACAGCCTGACATCACCGGTAATGGGACTGGTCCTGGCTAGGCCAACCAAGTTACGTGGCAGGGGAGGAGTCCGGTGCCCCCGGAGGGATTTTCGGTGCCAGCGAGGGGCCGTCCGGTGCCTTGTCCTCGGACGCTCGAGTCCTGGGCGAGTCCCTGCAGGTTTCTTCGTCTCCTGCGGTAGGGCGAGGGTTTGGCCCCCTCACCCCTCTGCCCTCCTCTTCCCAGCGCAGAGGGGAGATTTTTAAGTAAAAGATAGGGAAGGGAGTTTGTTGACATAAATAGATTTTGAAATTGTGCCATGAGAATTGGTCAGTGCTAGAGACCAAGTAGAGACCCGGGGCCGGTGGGTGTGTCTCGTGGATTTCTGCACTCTGAAGACCCGGGGACCCGGCCCCCTGCATGGGGAGGCTCACCCCAGAGATTAAAGTGACCGAGGGGGCAGGCGGGGGAGAAGGGGGGGCTCTGGCTTCTGGCTGCGGAAGATTGGGCGTGCACCAACAGGCTGCTGCAGGCACAAGTCAAGGAAGGTCCGCCTGGTGTGCTGGGTCTTTTCCAGACCATCAGACTTGACATTTGCCTCCTGTCTCAGGGACACTGCTCGCATCCCTGAGGGCTTAAGTATAACACGGTGGTCTTATCACTGTGGCCGCTCGCAGCGTCTGTCCCCGATTCACAGCGGGATCTTGACCTGCGCGCCGAGCCTCTCCGGGACTCGGTGTCCCCCCACAAATGAGGGAAGCAGTTTCCACTCTTTCACCTTCCCGGGCGAGTGAGAATAAACAGGCGGCTCCTACCTTGTTTCCTCGTGTAAAATAGGCCAGAACGAGTGAGAAACTTTCAGGAAGAAAATCCAGGGGAGTGTGTGTGTGTGTGTGGGGACAATTACGTGTAATGGGTTTTATTTGTTTGTTTGTTTATTTGGGAAAGAGAGAGAGCACGTGAGTGGGGGGAGGGGCAGAGAGAGGGGGAGAATCCTCAATCAGACTCCACGCTCAGCACAGAGCCCCATGAAGGGTTCGATCCCACGACCCTGAGATTGTGACCTGAGCCAAAACCAGGAGTCGGGTGCTCAACGGACGGAGACACCCAGGCGCCCCGTCTTATACACTTTAGGATCCGAAATACCAGGAGACTTGACTCAAGCCAAGGAGCCAGTCTGGAGCATCTCCAAGTGAGAAGCAGCCGAGGCCAATCTCCCGGCCGGTGTTGGCATCCGTCCCTGGGTGTACCCCCTGAAGCGTTAGCTATCGACACAGGAGCACCTCCCCGAGCTGGAGAAGCTGACGTCCCCCTCCCCCCTCCACCCCTGCCGCCAGCTTTGCCTGGGAGAGCGGCCTGGGAAGAAGAGCTGGCAGACAGCAGCGCCCACGGTGGCTGTGCAGGGCCGGGGGTTGTGTCCAGGCCTGACTGTCGACAGGCCCAGGGTCTCTGCAGAGTCCTGCGTGCCTGTGAACCATCTGACTGTGAAACTTGGGGTGGCTGATCACCGTACTCCCATCTGACTTGGCGGACAGGTCAGAGGGACGCCAGCTCAGCCTCACTGGGCTCGGACCCCTCTCGGCATTGCAGGAAAGCACGGGTTCTGCGGGTACTAGGTTTCCTTTTTATTTCTACTATTTTCACGTGCGGGCCCCCCCGACACGCACACACGTGTTTCCAGCTGAAGAAACTCTGACCCATTCACCAGCAAAAGGAACGAAATCCAAACCACTCACAGCTTCGTGTCCGGAGCTCATCGGCACCCGCCACGTGGCCCTCATCCCCCAAAACCATAAATACCCCTCTCTGTCTTGTGCAGACGGGCTGCACTGTGCCCCGGTTCTGCAGCCCGCCTTCCCTCCTCGCACCGTGTGGCCGTCCTGCCGTGGGGCAAGCGGTGGGCCCCGGGAGAGCCCCGAGCGCCCCCACCCCGCGGTCCCCCCTGCTCCCGTTGCCCCTCGCCTGAGGCCCTCCAGATGTTTGCACAGCTGGGACAGACCGGGGCGGTTGGCGGAAAGCCAGGTGAGACCGGAGCCCTGGACTGGGACCGCCGGCCGAGGACGTGGGGACAGGAGCCGACAGGGCGTGGCTGGCCGTGGGGACACAGAGGGTGCCCGGGGGAGCCCAGGCTCCCTTGCCATGGGGGAGCCGCCACTGTGCGAAATCGCCGTGTGACGTTCCGGGGCTGCTGTGACCGAGAACCCCGAACGGGGGGCTCCAGCCCCAGAAACGGAGGCTGGAAGTCTGAGATCCGGGTGTCAGCAGGGTGGGCGCCTTCTCAGGGCTGGGAGGGAGACTCCGTTCCCTGCCCTCCTCCTTGCTTCTGGGGGTTTCCTGGAAATCTCGGGCATCCCTGGGCTGGTGGGTCCATCACCTTCCTATCCGAGCATCATTCTCCCGTGTGCCTGTCTCTGTGTCCAAATGTCTCCTTTCTATAAGGACCCCAATTAAGTCGGATGAGGGGCGCAGTTTGACCCCCTCTTAACTAATTGCATCTGTGACGACCCTGTTTCCAAACCAGGTCACGTTCTGGGGTATTAGGGGTTACGATGTCAACACATGAATTTGGGGGGGACACAGTTCAATCAGTGACAATAGCTAATAAGCATGCTTGTTTGTTTTTGGACATCTTTGACTTTCGCTGTAGTGTAGATAGACGATTGAGACTTGCAAACAGAGCGTTCCGAAACAGACGTAACTATGAAGGCAGCACCCCATTAGATGGGGCCCAGCAGGCACCAGGAGGAACGGGATGGTCCCGGTTGTTCCTGTGTCACTGGGAGAGAAGCCAAGGAGGCCCCGCTGGGCTGTGGCTGGCTGTCCACCTTGTCCACTAAAGCAAGGTGCTCGTCCTCTGCAAATGGGTAACCCTGGGTGACCCCCACACTCAGAAGCCTCAACCGAAGTGGGATTTAAATTACACCAGTGCTACTGAGCACCTACCTACTCTGCGTCAGGCAGCCAGGGGGAGGATCGGTACAGAACCTGACCCCGGAGTTAACATTCTAAGAGGGGAGACAGATAACGCATAATAAGTAAAGAATACGTAAGTGCCGTAATGTCTGGGGGTGGTGCATCCAATGTAAAGAATTACGACAACGTGGGGCGCCTGGGTGGCTCAGTCAGTTGAGCGTCTGACTCTCGGTCTCAGCTCAGATCGCGACCTCAGGGTCGTGAGATCAAGCGCCGTGGGGGGGGTCCGTGCTCGGTGGAGAGTCTGCTTCTCTCCCTCACCTCTGCCCCTCCCCGCCCCTCCCCAATAAAATGAATAAAATTTTTAAAAACAAGAATTACAAAAGCAGGAAAATGTAGGACAACGGGCACGTGTGATGCCTTCTGGACCATGAATACAGCGTGGAGGGGACAGCCGGAAGCCCCGCCCCTTGGTGCCTCCACTTCTGAGACTCCTCAGGCTGCCGGGGGTGTCGCTGTCCCTGGGGCTCAGAGACGTGAGTTCTCCTGCTCCTGCCTCACAGATGGGCCTCGTCTTGGCGACTGGTGTCTTGTCACTCCCATGGAAACCCACGATCTGTCATCTTTCTATGATGTCACCGGGATGACAGTGTCTCCGTGACCCGTATTCTAAAGGGCGGTCTGAAACCGAGAGACCAGGGACAGGCCAGCCAGGTGCTCAGCTGACCCAGAGTCACAGTTCCCGGGCCTGACTCTGTGAATGACCAAGGCCCCGTCACCGGCTGAGTGTCAGGGCTCAGATGTCGGGCGGGCGTAGCCTCACGTCAGCCTGTGCTACTCACGGGCCGTGTGACCTTGGGCAAGTCACTTGCCCTCCCTGTGCCTTCATCTCCTCATTGCAAAATAATCCCTTATTTCTCAGGATTACTGGAAAGGGTAAGTGAGTTTGTAGGCGTAAAGGGCTTAGCACCGGCACGCTGTAACACAGCGTTACTGTTGTGGTTGTCACTGCTGTCTTTCCGTTCTTTCTGCCCCGATGCATCCGTAGGGAAAACCCCAGGTTGCAAACTGACTCTTCTGCACGAACATCTCTTCCCTTCATCGGTCTTGGCTTGGGCTGGTTGCAGCTCCTCACCCTTCTGAGTCCCCCTGACGCCCACCGAGTCCAGTTAGGACACGCCGAGCCCTCTCTCTAGCCTTGGTGGGCACAGAGCCAGGGTGGTGGGTCCCTTCTTCCCATGAAACGCTCTTCCAGTCCCCAGACTCTCATCTTTATCTGCACCGTTCTCCAGTCTGGCGACTTCCCCGACTCCCACAGTCTGGTGTTTACGTCTGGTTACGTCCAGGATCTGGCCACAGCTGGGGTCTGCTTCCGTTATTTGTTATAGATTATGTTAATTTGTTCATATGTTATTATAGCAACTTGTTGATTTTTTTGGATTCTTTTTTTTAACTTCATTACTGTCAACATCAGTGGAAAACAATCACTCACAATAGACAGAGGTATTCTAGAATACATACACTGAACATACACTGAACCCCGGGATCATGACCTGAGCCGAAGGCAGCCGCTTAACCGCCTGAGCCACCCAGGCACCCCTAGTTTAACTTTTTTTAACTGTACAATTCAGTGACATTCAGTACATTCACACTACTGTGCATCTCCGGAACTTTCTCATCTCCCCAAATGCAACTCTGTCCCCGTGAAACACTAACTCTCCATTCCCCTGTCCCCCCAGCCCCGGGCCACCACCATTCTACTCTCTGTCTCTATCAGTTTGATTCCTCCAAGTATGTGTTATGCACGGAGTCATGCACTATTTACCTGCTTGGCGCTGGCTTATTTCACTCCGCATGGCGTCCTCAAGTTCCGTCCATGTTGTAGCGTGTGCCGGAAGTTCCTTCCTTTTGAGGACTGGATGGTATGTACATATACACCACATTTTGTTTATCCATCCGCCTGTCATTGGATGCTTGGGTTGCTTCCACTTTTCGGCTGTTGTGAATAAAGCTGCTGTGAACATAAGTGTACAAATACCCATACGATGAATCCCTGCTTTCGGTTCTTTGGGGGATGTACCTAAAAGTGAAATTGTTGGGTAGCATGCAGCTCGGTGTTGAACCTTTTGAGGGCCCTCCATACTGTGCTCGCCGGCGTCTGTCCCATCCGTTCCCACCAATGGCGCACAAGGGCTCCCATCCCCCCCATCGTCTCCAACACTTGTTTTCCGTTTTGTTTCGGTTTTGGTTTTTTGATAACAGCCATCCTAATGGGTGAGGGGTGGGTTCCTATTTGACTTGGCAGTTGCTTTTATAGTAGTACTTCGCACATTTGTGGAGGTCATTTGTCAAGTTCTTCATCGTCCTCTCTGGGCTGGGCAACCCTTCCAGCCCGGGAGCGGCTCCGCCTTCTCCTTGTAACTAACACTTGTAACTAACACCCACTGTTTATGGACTAGACTCATTTCATAACCGGGACTTGGGAAAGCTGAGCGCCTTACAGTGTTGCTCCAGCTCTGCCCAGATCCATTCCAAGTTTCTGTGTCTCCTTCCTCCCCCTCTTCCCTGTGTCTGAGGAAGCAGTGCTCCCGCAGCTCTCCGTTTCCAAAGCAAAATGCCTCCCTCCATGGTATCACCCAGGGCGAACAAGCTCCCATCCTTCTCCCTGGCTATTCCCCCACAGCTGTTTAGGTTTGCTGTCCGTTTCTACCAGCACTCACCTCTGAACGGATTGCTGGGCACTCAGAGATGTCTCCAACACTTGTTTTCCGTTTTGTTTCGGTTTTGGTTTTTTGATAACAGCCATCCTAATGGGTGAGGGGTGGGTTCCTATTTGACTTGGCAGTTGCTTTTATAGTAGTACTTCGCACATTTGTGGAGGTCATTTGTCAAGTTCTTCATCGTCCTCTCTGGGCTGGGCAACCCTTCCAGCCCGGGAGCGGCTCCGCCTTCTCCTTGTAACTAACACTTGTAACTAACACCCACTGTTTATGGACTAGACTCATTTCATAACCGGGACTTGGGAAAGCTGAGCGCCTTACAGTGTTGCTCCAGCTCTGCCCAGATCCATTCCAAGTTTCTGTGTCTCCTTCCTCCCCCTCTTCCCTGTGTCTGAGGAAGCAGTGCTCCCGCAGCTCTCCGTTTCCAAAGCAAAATGCCTCCCTCCATGGTATCACCCAGGGCGAACAAGCTCCCATCCTTCTCCCTGGCTATTCCCCCACAGCTGTTTAGGTTTGCTGTCCGTTTCTACCAGCACTCACCTCTGAACGGATTGCTGGGCACTCAGAGATGTCAGAGCTGTGGGTCCTAAGACGTCATCACCGGGGTATCTGCTGGGTTTGGAGCTAGAATCCCATCTTTCTGTCTCAGTCCTTCTTGCCATGACTTACCTGCCTCAGGAGAAGTCAGCCGCGAAGCCTATTTGCAGGGTACCCGGGTTAAGCTGCACAGGGCCTGACTGCCAGGACCCCCTTTCCTCCCCCAGCCACGGACCAAGCTCCGGGGTCTCTGCTTGGATGAGTCCACACCCAGGTCCTGCACCCACTTCGGACCTGCCGCTCCACTCATGGGCTCTGCTGGGAGCCAGGCTCAGCTCTGCTGAGAGCCAGGGTCTGTTCTGCTGGGAGCCAGGCTGAGCTCTGCTGAGAGCCAGGGTCCATTCTGCTGGGAGCCAGGCTCAGCTCTCCTGAGCTACTGAAGAACCTTTAGGTACAGAGTCGGCTCTAAGTGAGCAAGAGAAAGATAGTGCCTGCCTTCAAGGAGCTTAAGGTGGTGAGAGGGTGGAGGGGGTAGGGGTGTGGGGAAGCAGATGCTCATCAGTCCTGTCAATTAATGTATAAATATGGCAGAGATCAGTGGTCCAAGGTCAAGGACCCCCCTCCTCGGAAAGTGTGAGAAAGTAGACGTGGACCAAGGCTTTGTTGAGGAACTGGAGCCAAAGGATGAGTAGATGAGGGTCACTGAGGAGGGGTGAAGAGGAGGGGACAGTGTTCCCGGAGAGGGGGGAGCATTTACACAAGCAGTGCAGGGGAGGTGGCACTTTGGTGGGGTTGGGACAGGTGGAGGACAGGCGGTAAAAAGCCACATTAACGTCTTCCTCCCAAGAGCGTCAGGGAGCTGTTGGAGAGTCCTAAGCAGAAGGCAAAGTGATCCATATATTTTTTAAAGATTTTATTTATTTATTTGAGAGAGCAAGTGAGCACAGAGGGAGAGGGAGAGGGAGAAGCAGACTCCCCGCTGAGCAAGGAGCCCGATGTGGGGCTCGATCCCCGGACCCTGGGATCATGACCTGAGCTGAAGGCAGACGCTCAACCGACTGAGCCCCCAGGCGCCCCGATCCATATTTCTGAAAGAGAGTTCTCGCTGCTGTGCAGAGAGCAGTGGGGCGGGGGGAGACCAAGAATGGGCACCTGGCAAGCAGTAAGCGGGTTGGAGGAGACCAAGGAAGACGTGGGGTTGGTGACAGTGGTGATGGGAAGAAGGGGATCGACCTGAGAGATAACCGGGGGAGGGAAATCAACAGGACACAGGGACGGATTCAGTGTGGGGGTATGGGAAAGTGAGGGGGTCATGGCCGAATACCAGATTTCTCTGTCATCAAACTGGAGGCGAGTGGGGTCTCCTGAGACGGGGTACACTGGAAGGGGGCTTGGTGGGGCTCAGAAATCATGATAGGCTGGTTGCTCTAGCTCTGGGCTAGGGACGTGGATTTGCTGGTCTGCAGCAAACTGGTGACAGGGATGCGATCACTTGTCTTCTTGAGATAGAGCACAGAAGGACAAGGAGCCCCGGGACGGGTCCCGCATCTCTCCCATGTAATATCTGGGTGGAGGGGAACCAGCCAGCCAAGGAGACAGGAAAGAACGCCTACAGAGAGAGGAGGAAACCACGGGCTCGTGCTATCTTGAATCCGATGGGAGAAAAATGTCTCAAAAAAGATCGGAGGGGTCATTGTGTTGAATGCTGTTGAAAGATCAAGTCGGCTAACACATCTGCCCAGGGCTCAGCCAGCGGGGCGACTCGGCCAAAATGGCCTTGCCTTCCCGTCTTTTGCAGCACACCTGCTGGTTGTCCTCTGGAGCCCGTGGCTGCTGGGACCGCAGGCACGTGGGGTGCGGGGCTTCGAGCGAGCGCCTCGACTTTTCTAAGCTTGGCCGGAGGAAACTGGCATGGGAAGCTTGTACCTGTAGGATGCACAAGAACGGGGACCCAAATGATGCAAAGTCTACAGCAAGAACTGAAACACCAAAGCCCCTGAAGAGGCTGGCTCCTGAGCATCTGGTGCTGGCCTGGACGGAAGGTCCCTGGGGAGCTGGGGAAACTCCAGCCTGGGGGCTAATGCCCTAACTTGGGGGATTTGAAAAAAAAAAAAAAAAAAAAAAAAAATACCACTACAGTGTTTATTGTGGTTAACCTAATGTTGTGCCCCAAACCTTCCCCTGGAGGCCTCCTCCTGCTCCTTCAGGCCTCCCCACCCACTCCCGGTTCCCCACTCCCTCCCTGCTGCCTGACTCCACGGTCTGCATCACTCGCTCTCTGACACCAGCTCGTTCGTTGCTGGGGGGAGGGGGTCTGTTCGGTTCACCTCCTTCTCCCCGGCTCCCCGGGCAGCATTCCCAAGGTGCTCAGAGCTACCTGTGGAGTGGATGAATGCAACAATGTTGTCTTTCACCGCACACACGTGAAAGGGCTTTTGTAAGCCCTCCCAGACCCTTCCTAGGCGGGGCCTTCCACCCTCCGGACCAGGCGGGCCTCGTTCTGCAGCTACCTGTCTGGCCACACCCGCCCCCCAGGCTTTCTGCTCCCCAGAAACGGCTTTCCAGGAAGCCTGCCTCCCTCCCTCCCACCCTTTGCTGGGCTGAACCTGACCGCGGCCGCCCTGGCCTTTACTGGGGCTCGCACCCTCGGCGCCTCTCCTTAGTCTGGTTACGCCACACACTGTCCCCTGAAAGTGAACACACCCTCGCCCCAGGACCGGCAGTAACTGCGGGCTCATTATGCGAAGCTTCTCTTCCCTCTCCCAGTGAATGGGCACCGGGGACGGTTTGGCGATCGTGGTCAGAATTATTCACTTGGGGTTCTCACCCGAGTTTTATGAGGCTCTTCCCCGGATTCGAAGTGAAAATGTGCATGTTGTGAATTAGTCTAGGATGAGGCTCCCTAACAATGACCCTGATGCCACGGGGAGAGCCCAGCACTCGGTTGCAAAAGTGCTGCCTGTCTTTGTGTGAAATCAGATATCCGAGAACTGGCTGGGACTCTCCTTATGGCTTCCCAAGCTCGGGCGCGAATCGCTTCTACCCGAGGGTTTGGGAATTCCTGCACTGCGTCTGTAGCCTGGAATTCTCTCTTTCTGACAAGCATAGCAACATCTGCCTTTCGCTGAACACCTACTGTGTGGTTGGACCCTCCCGTTACCTTATTTAACTCTCTTACCTTAGTTTAACCCTATTAATTTTAAGTAGATAAAAATAAAATATTCAAAATAAATTTAAAATAAATACATAAAATAAAAACCAATCAATCGATCCATTAATTAAATTAAAATTAAGCCTATTAATTTTAACCCTATTACCTTAATTACCCCCAGGTTCTTGGGGGTCATTACCATCCTCACCCATGACTGGAAATCTCAGCTAGAAATGCATTTTAACCCTATTACCTTAATTACCCCCAGGTTCTTGGGGGTCATTACCATCCTCACCCATGACTGGAAATCTCAGCTAGAAATGCACAGGGCACGCTGTATAGAAATTAGCCTGTGTAAAATCTTAAAAAAAAAAAAAAAAGAAAGAAAGAAATTAGCCTGTGGAGTCGGATTTTGAACCCAGGCCCGTTGATTGCCAAAGCTCCGAATTTCCCTTGACCGTAACTGCTCTGTACCAAAGAAGTGGTCGTTTTGTCTCAAGCTGTATCTTTCCTTTCCTATGTAGTTCATACTTAGTTGTATACACTCGCACTCTTTCCTTACCTAAAATCATTTAGGAGAACATCCACATCTCACCTTCACTGCCTCGTGTCATCTGTTACATTAATAATAACTAATATTCAGGGCTTACCACATAGAAACCTGTCCTAGATTGTCCAATTAATGCTAGTTTTATAGGCTCAGTCCTTTCCTACCACCCTCTCCCTCCCACCCCTGCCTCTGCTCTTAAAACACGTGGGGTAGCTCGATAGGTGGAAGGGCAGGGGGGGGTAACCTGGGTGAACCCCGCTCTTTTCCCGCCCGCCACCCCGATGCCCAGTCAGAGGCAGGAGGGCGAGAAGTCGGGACCATCATGGTCTGACTTTGCCCTCCCTTCCTCTCTCCTTAGAGACCTAGGGAATGTTTGGAGGGGGAGGACCAGGAACATTGCACTGAGCTGGAACTTCATTACGACAGTCTTTGTTCTGAGTATAATCATCCTGGGTCTCATCAAATAATATTTGGGCTTTGGGGGAAGAAAAGCACACTTGTCCCAGACTTGTCGCCCGCAGAAGCAGGAACTGCATTTGGCCGCAGGTTACAGACCCAGAACGATGGTGTCTGAAACGGGGTAAGGTACAATGGTCATCTCCTGTAGGAGATGGGCTTAGGATCCCCGTAGCCGGAGGTCATCGGCGTCCCAGGATGTTCTTCTTTCCTGCTCTGCTGCTCTTCCAATCTCAGCCTGTGTTCATGGCCCCAAGGTGGCAGCGACAGCTCCAGCCATCACGTCTGCCTTCGAAGAAGAAGGGCAAAGGGAAAAGAGCTGCTGGCAGATGAAGAGCTTTTCTTGCTAACGATTTCCCAGCTTATCTCAGTGGTCACCCTTTGTCAGGAGGGAGGCTGGGGAATGTCGTGTGTTTTTAGCTGAGGATGTTGCTGCCTCCAGTAACGTAGAGTTTTTATGACAAAGGAAGATGGGGAGAAGGGTATTGGCGAGGCCCGTAGTCGTTTCTGACATTTCCTCCGCAACACCCAATTTCTGGCCTGGGAAACTTGCCGCACGTTGATGAACGGTAGTGTCAAAGGGGGAGCAAGATGCATTCCATTTGGGGGTAGGTTGAGTTTAAGCTGCCGGTGATATTCAGATGAAGGTTTTTTGCAGCCGGCAGAATAGTGGCTCCCCAGAGATGACTGTGTCTGAATCCCTGAAACTTGCCAACTTACGTGGCAGACAGGAATTTGAAGATGTAATGGGATTAAGGAGCAACACGCGGTCCCCCCAGATTCGTGGTGATGTGTTGACCCCCAGTCCCCTCAGGATGTGACTGTATTTGGAGACAGGGTCTTTAAGAGGTAACTGAGTGAGCATGAGGTCATGGGGGTGGGCTCCAGTTCAGCTATGACTGGTGGCTTTGTCCGAAGAGGAGATCAGGACGCAGACACACGGAGCAGGAAGACCCCGTGAAGACACGGGCAGAAGGCGGCTGCCTGCACGCCAGGGAGAGAGCCCTCGGGAGAACCCACCCCACCAGCACCTTGATCTTGGGCCTCTGGCCCCCAGAACTGCACGGAAATAAATGTCTGTCGTTTGAGCCCCCGCCTCCCCGCCTGTGGAACTTGGCTATGGCGGCCCTAGCAAGCTCATCCAAGGATTTCTCCAGCTGGGGAGACTCTTGGATTTTCCGGGGGGGCCCAGTGTAGCCCCCAGGATCCTTATACATGAAAGAAGGAAACAGAGTCCACGAAGGAGAAGAGGGGGAAGAAGTTGAGGTCAGACTGATGTGATTGTTGACTCTGAAGATGGACGAAGGGGCCGCAAACCAAGGGGTGTGGTGGCTTCTGGAAGCTGGCTAAAGCCAGGAGCAAGTCTTCCCCGAGAGCCCCCAGAAGGCACACAGCCCCACCGACACCTTGACTTTAGCCCTGTGAGATCCGTTATGGACTTGTGACTTCCAGAATGGTTAAGGTAATAAATCTGCTGGTCTTAAGCTACTAAATACGTGATTTTTTTTAACAGTTGCAATGGGGAGTGAACAGGTTGTCCAGTAGGCATTGGAACATATGGGGACGGATCTGGGGACTCACAGCACACAGGATAATCGAAGCCATGGTCGAGAAGAAACCGTTCAGAGGCGTGTTGGGAGGAGGATGGGTGAAGTCTAGGGCAGAACCCTCAGAGAGACCAGCGTTGCAGGACACGGCAACTCACATCGCTGTTCCTTGGACGGGAGGATGGATGGAGGATGTTCTTCACCACCTGCGCCGCCCCCCCCCGCCCCCAATCCAGAGCATGTTCTTCAAAAGCGGCACCTTTGGGACACATTCAGAGGCGGTGAGGGAAAGGTTTTAGAAGAAGCATGAAAACCAAGCCCGTGAATTAGAGTAGTGGATATAATCATGGAGGATTGGCTTTTATGTGCTCTCCCCACCCCCACCCCCCAACCAGCCAGGCACTCCCACTGTCCCACCGTCCCCTGGGCCCAGACTCCTCCTTCCCACCCCCGATGTGATCACCTGGTACAGCGCCATCCCAGAGCCTGGCAAAGTCGACAGGGGCTGGGCTGACCTGGGGGCCCATCCTCTGTCCTCCCACAGTGCCCCTGCTTCCCTCTGGCCCTGTCTTACCCCCCCCACACACACACACACACAATCAGTGACCCCTCCAGGGCCCTCCTCCAAGGACCGGCTTGTTTGCTTCCAGGTCCGAGCATGTGTCCTCATCCCCTCTACCCCAGATCTGATGTCTGATGCACGGTCTGTGCTCCAGGGACTGAAATGCTGGGTTAACAGCTCTTCCCGAGGGCCAGATCCACTGTGTCTGAGAAGAGATCAGAGCAAGGGAGGGCCTAGGTGCCAGCCATAGTAGGCTTCTTTGTCCCTCCTATTCTGGGCCTCCTTCCCCTGCAGCCCTGCAGGAAAATGCCCATTCTTTATATCCACACTTCTTTAGTGCTGGAAGATGAGCCCAACTTGGTCTGCATGATTATCAGAGGGACCATGGGCAGTTTTTCCTCCTTTTCTTGCCAATCACTCACTTTGGTGCTTTTGCCGGAGGGCCCTGCTAATCAGTGGGAGATGGTCTTCATTCGGGGGAGGGGGTGACCCTTGCTGAGCCTTCTTTCTCCTTGAAGTAGGAGACCTGACCTGGACAGCCCCTCCTTCCTGTACTTGCAGCTCCAGGGAGAAGAGAGCACAGTCCCTCAGGTACCGAGGCCCCTACTGGAGAGCTGAGAGGGTGGGAAGCACAAGGCCAGGGCCTAGCTGAGCTGGCATAGATCCTGGAGCCGTGGGCAGCAGTCTGCATAGACAGAAAGCTCAGATGGCAACCAGCCATGCCCAGTGGCCGTGAAGAGCACAGGCTCAGGGATCCGGGACGGGCAGGAGGTAGGACCTGGATGGGTGACCACTGGTTTAGCGGGTCAAAGAGGGACCAGGCCCCAGGCTCATCGGGGACTTGTTTCTAGTCTTAAAAGAGGCAGGGAGGGTCTTTGGAGAAAGAGGGGACAAGCCCCCAGCCCCTCTCCCTGAAGAAAGCCTTGGAGCTCAACCACTTGGCTTCCTGGAAAAGTGACATTGGATCTTGACTTAGATCCTTTGATTCTTTTTTTTTTAAAGATTTTATTTATTTATTTGACAGAGAGAGAGAGAGAGAGAGAGAGAGAGAGAGAGAGAGAGATTACAAGTAGGCAGAGAGGCAGGCAGAGAGACAGGGAGAGAAGGAAGCAGGCTCCCCGCTGAGCAGGGAACCCGATGCGGGCCTCGATCCCAGGACACTGAGATCATGACCTGNACTGAAATCATGACCTGAGCCGAAAGCAGAGGCTCCAACCCACTGAGCCACCCAGGTGCCCAGATCCTTTAATTCTAAGCATTCCAGTGGAAGGTGGTCTTGAACTTTTGAGGGGGTGTTGAAGTTGTACTATGATGTGCTGTGAGGACTTAACAGCCAAAGTGTTAGCCGGTTCCAGATCCTCCAGCTGGGGAGCAAAAGAGGTACCTGTGGGACAAAGGTACCAAGTCCACCCCACTCTGGCTGTTGGAGGCCCCCCATTCTGCCTCTGACCCTACCATGTGACTGCCCCTAGCATGACGCCTGGCTCTCAGGAGGTGCTCAGCCTGCTGGGTTCTTTCCTGGCTGGTGGCTCCTTTTGTCTCTCCTCCTGGCTCTGGGCCACCTTACTGGTTCTGGGGCATTCTGGGCCCCTGCTTGTTTTGTCTCCCCACCTGTCTCCCAACCCCAATTGCACTCCTGCTTTTTTTCCCCCTGCNTGCTTTGCAGCCCTGAGCCCACCACGGTGACCTGAGGGCCTCTGGAGAGCTGGATAGGGTGGGAGTAATGGGCGTGGCCTCAGGAACCAGACCATCTGGATTTCCATCCTGGCTTGGTATTGTCCTATAGCTTGGTGTCTCCATGCCTCACTTATGCCGTCTGTAAGGTGGGGATGATGGTAACAGAAACACCTGAAAACAGGGTTTGGGGAAGGACTAAGAGAGTTAATGATTGAATGCTTAGGTCAGTTCCTGGCATGCAGTGAGCCCCCGAGAAATGTCCATCCTTTTCAGCCCAGGCCTTTCCTCTGCTCTTCAGACACCTCTCCTGGGTGTCCTTGCCAACTGCTCTTCTGCTCTCCTCCCGCCCCTTCTCAGGGCCCTCCCCCCCACCCCAGCCCCAATGGCGTCCAGTTGGTAGGGCCCAGAAACTCCACCAGGTACGTGCTCAGGCCATCCCCTTGTGCACATTTCATATCAGACACATTCCGGGGGCTGGGATGTCGTTTTCTAGGGACCCCTGATCTCCGAGGGCTGGAGACAGTGACAAAGTGATGGGTGTAGGGGACAGGGAGGTATGGGTGTCATGAGTCCAGCAAAGCTGCTGGAACTGAAGGGGAAATAAAACACTTTGTGTTTGTCCAGACCCAGAGCCGTTCTTTCTTTTCCCCTCTAAGGACAGAGCAAGCCAGAGCAGGCGGAAAGTCAAGGACATGGTGAGTCTGGTGGGGGCGGGGGGCCCAGTAGACCAGGGTCAGGGTTTAAGACCAGGAGAAGCAGGAGAGGCCGGACCAGGAGCCAAAGAAGAAAGGCCGAAGGGGCAGAGGGAGGCCACAGGGGTCCTGGGAGCTGCACTGCCCCCCTCTTCTCATGCTTGCTTCCTGAGTTCATGGGGACATCGACAGGCCGACCTGCAGGTAGCCGCCTGCCTTAGCCCTGCCCACTGGTTCATTCTGGAAGCTTCTTTTCCCTTGTCTCTTTTGGTCTCAAAACTGAGCTTGTGGGGAAGGGAAGAGTGAGGAGCTTTTCTGCTCTGCCTGCTGTGTTAGCATATCAGTGTGGGGCTCTGAGCTACCCCCAGGCACCCGAGGACCCTTGCGGGAAACCCCCGCCGCCCCCTTTCTCCCCCCC